>CAJNOP010000579.1:46825-133167 GCA_905250075.1 Rotaria sp. Silwood1 | reverse complement strand
TATGCACATCTCTGATCGATAGTGCACATTTGAATAGCAGCAAGAATGTTATCCATTTTTTACTGTTGCGATGACTTTATTATGTTTCATATTGCAATCCTATGGAGATTGCATTGTAAACTTTATTTTTCAAAAAAAAAGGTTATGCAGTATTAGATATAATGCATTCTCAATTGGCTCCGCAATCGTAGTATGGACGACAATGTTTATTTTGACATCCGACTGGAACACTAGCATCAGCGAATTTCTTTGTTGCCTTGAAAACCTCAACGGCTTTTTTGTCTGATGCCGGACCGGTCAGATGATAGCTTATATCCGGACAGTGAACGTCACATTTTGGTGTACACGTTATCGACCTTCGCAATGTATTTTCACCTGCAAACTCATCGATTACGGATCATTTGTATTGAAAAAAAGATGTTTACCTTTCTGTAGATTGCCATTAACATGCAATACAAAGACAAACAGGAAAATAGTCGTTGTACTAAGCAGCGTGAAATGTCGAAGCATTGTTTATGGTTAAGAATAACAACTGAATGTATTGTATAAAAGTGGAAAGAATGATGAGAAATGTTAAAGTGGTGGGTGAGTGAGAGTGTAGAGGAGACATTCATCTTCACTCTCAACCACCGTCACCCACCTACCCTCATCCACCTCAGCCTCACCTACCCTTTCATCTGTTCTTCTGAGCTACGATTAAATACATTTTATACGTGATTCGACTGCTCTATATGTCAAATAAAGAATAGCACCATGTCACGAGCCCATTCTTCAACAAAAAATACAATTAATTTATGACAACAGCGACCGTAATGATTGGTCATGAGTGAATTGACCGAAAAATATAATACTTCATTCGGATCAGTATCAAATATTATAAAACGCAAGACAGAATTTTCAAACGATTATGAAACAAATCAAAGCTAAACTATTAAATGAACATCTAGAAATGCAAATGTACCAAAGCTAGGTGAAAAGGTGTATGAATGGTTTATTCAACAGTGTGTAAAAGAAATGCCCATTTCAGATCAATACCACAATAGAACAGATGAAAATATTAGAAGACTTTGTAAAAGATTAAATTTTCTGTTGTAATTGAAAAGTGTTTCAATTCAAATCATTTAGATAAAATATATGAACAAGTGACTAAATGACTAGACATTCATTCAGAACCAATGTGGAAGTAGATTTCTAGGATTTCATCACATAGTAAAGCATGCTTCACCTCTCTATAGTGAACATCTCCGTAAAGTGAATACTTTTGTTCAGTTCCGATGGTGTTCACAATAGAGAGGTTTTACTGTAAATGATGATGGCCTTCTCATTTTTTTTCTGTTCTTTTTCTCTCTCGCATTAGTGATACCAATACGCTTGCTATGCGCAAGAACGCACTATTCGTTCGAAGTCATCTTTTGCCTGCGTTTATAGGGTGTTTTTCGTTTCAATGCATGAAGGAAGAATGCTTTTTCACCTGCATACACAATACTCTTCTTTTAATCGGTGCGCATTCGATATTTGCATTCATATGTGTGTGTGCATGCAGGTAGTCGCTATTTTCTTGAGATAAAAAAAAACATGTTTTTAAGTGCGAGGACGGCTTTATTTATCGTCATTTATAGATTAGCAACTTCATTTTTTTCTATCGTTGTAGGCACACACTAACCTAAGCAGAGCACAGATGAAGTTTGTTACAGAATCGAGCTACACTCATATTTCTCAGTAGTGAAGTCGTGCTTTTTCTCTCTTTGCATACTACTAGATCTGTATGTGGTAATGCTTGCTAAATGTCACTGTCATTTGCAGGTACGTTAGAATTGCCTTAGATATGATTATAGCTTTATGACATCAAATGTGGTTGTGAGTATGGAAGAATACTCGATTCGATAAATTAGTTCAATGAAAACTTCTGGTGACAAAATGATATCTGGAAAAATTAGACCAACTTTGAAAATCGGCTAGATTTGTTTAGCATGCAACTGTCAGGAGATGCTTTCATGATGTTCTCGGTATGAGAGTGCAGGACTTGCTTCCTTGAGGGCGAGGAAGACTTCTACTATCATGCTCTGTCACGTTCAACCTTGTTGTGTTTCGATATTTGCTCTCTTGAGACTTTCAACATTTTTATTTATCAATCAAAGTAGGATGGATTTTCGACAGTTCATTCAATCGACATCTTTTTTTTCGATATTTTCCTTTCAAACAAGATAGGATTTACGAGTAGAGCATTTTTCTTCCAAATGTTTCTTTCCAATACAAAGTCTATACTTAACTTGTTTGAGCTTTTATCATTCTTCACACTATCTTCAGACAGTAGAAAAAAAGCACTTGGACCTAGGACAATTCGTCGTAATGTTTTAATTCAATAATAATGTATATTTATTATTTCGTCAAAGAAAACAACTTATTTAATTAAGTTTGAAACACGTAAATCACGGATTATAAAAATTACTGGAAATATTTCGCATGATTGAGCTTCGATTTTTGATCCCGAGTATTGTACAAAAGTCTTATCCTCATAAAAAAAAGTAGATTATTTGAGCTTTATGATCGGTAACAGTTTTCTTATACAAGCAGAAGTGGCACCATATCTTCTTTTTAGTTCGCGTTGTAACTCAACACTTCTGATATATGCAGTGGCGGATCCAGCGCCCGCACCTCGTTGAAAGAAAAAGATCCATTTTCTGCTAGCGTAAATAACTATTTTTGACCATCCGCAACTCCCTTGAAAAAGTTTGCTTCACTGTACCGCACCTCCCTTCCGCACCCCCTAGGAAGTTCTCTGGATCCGTCCCTGGATAATATGATGAAATATTCAAGAAGACGAGCGAGAACTAGTCCTCATGGACAACAGGTATCTTTGATGTAATGAAAACCTGTTAATGAATTCATTTTTTAAATTTCAGTATTTGACTTGACGTACAAATTCTATTAGCTTAAACACTATCATTAGAAATGTTTCCAGCAACTTTTATAATTGTTGAATTACATGTTTGAAACTTAATTAAATAAATCGTTTTTTCAACAAAAGAATAAATATACAATATCATTGGGTCATAACACTATGACGAGTTGTCTATGCAACTAACTATCTCTGCGTCGAATTGTCCGGTCACTAAAGCGTATATATTTACTGTTGATCGATTTGTTTTTGTTGTCTATTCTTCTATTAGATGTCTGTCTCAACATTCATATTAATTCCTGGCGCTTGGCATTCGTCAACATGCTGGCAACGTGTGGTTCCTCTGCTTCAAGCGCATGGACACCGCGTCATTGCACCAGACCTTCTTGGTACGGGTAACGATCACACTCCTCTCTCACAAATCGAACTGATAACATGGATAAATCAAGTGGTCGACATCGTTCAAGAGCAAGAGACACCAGTGATTCTGGTTGGTCACAGCCGTGGAGGTCTTATCATTAGCGAGGTCGCACAACGCGTGCCTGAGAAGATCAAGCTTCTGGTCTATTTAACAGCGTTTTTGATACCGTCAGGTGAAACCCTTAACGCCACTATATCCAAAGTGAAGACTGAGGATTTTTTTGCACACCATCCTGATGGCACACTCACCATCAAGCTGGATAAAATGGTACCTGTCTTATACAATACCACATCATCCGAATGGATAGAGCGCATACCGAGTATGTTGTCACCAGAGCCAGCTAATACATTCACTACACCACTGCAACTCACTGACGATCGGTTTGGATGTGTGCCGCGTGCCTACATTGAGTGCACTCAGGATAAAGCTATTCTGCCAGCATTACAACGTCGTATGCACGATCAACTACCCTGCAAGTATGTCATTACTATGAATACGGACCATTCGCCGTTCTTTTCAGCACCATCCGAACTAGCAACCCACTTGCTCGACCTTGCAGCGAAGACTAATGGATGACGTCTTTCTATCTGTACGCAGAACTTTATTGCTTATGTTTATTAGACATACCATGTTGCGATTAGAACGACAACTAACGCTGACTATTCTGATTGCTGCTTGCTCAACTCTCGCTCACATATATATTCTAAAACAAATCGTTTTTCTATGCAATAAAACCGCATCCCAACGCTTTAAAAATTCATTTAATTTTTAGGCAAACTCCTGAGTGATTTTGCTGGTGGGTGGGTGGCTGGGTGAGGGTGTGAGTGGTGTGGGTGTGGATGTGGGTGTGTGGATGCGGGTATAGGTCTTTCACTCAACGGCAACCACACACACCCACACAAATTATTAAAATTAAATAACTGATCAAATTTTAAAAACAAACCTAAGTCAAAGTTTGCCAGCCATTTCATTCCTATTATCTTAAGAACTAAAATAGTTGAAATGAAGTAATCATTATATGATTAGGCATGAACGAACAAGAACAGTATCAATATGCAAAATGCAGATTGGATATGTGCACTCTCTCATATTACAATTAACATACGAATACGTTGCATATGTTACTTATAACTATTTCATTTTTATTGAAATGGAAAAAGAAAATAAATACAATTAAAAAGGCAAAGATGAAATGCTTCTGCACTGTAATCAGTGAGAAATGAATCGTTGTCATTCAAAAAATGAATTTTCGAGTACCCATCCACGAATACATTTTGTCAGTATTTTAGAATCCATGGTTATATTTGCTACACCAAATGATACGAGAAAATTCCATTTACATAAATGATTCAGCAGATTGATCATGTATTTCTATGTAAAAATATTAATGTTTCAAAGATAGAAACACAAATGCAAGGTGAGATATTGAAATAGTAACCGGCTCAAGGTTCGTTATCGAGATTACACCGATCAGTAAATGAGTAATACGATGTTCTAGAAAAATAACAAACAGATTCATTGTCTAACATCGGTTCAATAAATTTGTAATTGACCACTAAATCATATAAATTAGGTGATATATTCGAATAATTTTCTAAAATCAGCTGCATTGGCTGAAGGTTTTTTCCAGTGCTACAAAATATTTCACATAAGGCAATTTGCTTAGTTGCATTTGTTGAACAGATTCTATATACAATATGAATCTATATTAATTGATATAAAACATAAAATCTTACTTGGTACAATCGTTTCATGAACTCATAAAACGAACGTTTATATACGATGACACTTGATCATAATGGAGAATGTTTCAGCTAATTGTGTTGAAACGTCATATCAGGTTAAACATGTAATTTGAGAATCATAATGATTGCCAAGTATTTTGTTTTTAGCTACTGAATATCAAAGAAATGAACACGGACGATCCAAAGGTAATGTATTGTATATTTCAGAGTAAAGTGGACGTAGGTATATTTTGAATAGTTTTAAGACAATAACGGAGAAATAATTTCGTTTTTTAGTGCTATCTAGAGTCGACATTACTCTATCTTTTTGCAAAGCCAATGAAAAATCTCAGTCAGTTTTTCACATAGATACATCCTACGCTTCATAAATGAACTTAATCTGTCATGAAAACACAACACTTTCTCAACTGTAATATAATGGACAGATAGTCCAGATTCTCTTCTATCGATCTACAAAAGGCTCTCAAAATCTGATCATCCAACTAAATATTTACTTCTATGAGTTCTTAGTTACACGTCAACTGCATGACATTATTTATTAACCTCAGGAGATTTTTTTCTACTAGAGACGTCATCAAAAACCAAATATTGAGAGGTGTGGTAACTATCTAATTTGGAGATCCTTACCACTCATACCCTCAGGTTGCACTCTGGTTATCTGTTTAGGAGAATGTGGATCTTCCAGCATTAGTTCCAAACAAAGCAAAATCAATGCTATCGACATATCAAGACAGATGTGCAGATCAATTCAAAAATAGGTTAGTTTATCAGAAAACAATATGTAATTTATTCATATAGAGACCTGCACTGGTTATGTAAAAGCATCATATTAAATGAAATTATTCCGTTACACACTATTACATCATACGTTATCAACTGGACTAACTTCAAGATATTCGTATATTATTATCAGAATAAATTCAATGTATGGTTTTTGATGACCACTCATGTAGAAAAGAGTACTCTCCAGGTTAATATATAATGTCATGAAGTTGACGGTGACTAAGAACTTATAGAAGAAAATATTTAGTTAGATGCTTCGATTTTGAGAAAATTTGGTGACTAGCCTTGTGTGGATCGATAGAAGAGAAGCTGGGCTATCCATTCATTATATTACAGTTGAGAAAGTATTTTTTTTCACGACAGATTAAGCTCATTTATAAAGTGTAGTGTGCATCCATGGGGAAAAGTGACTGAGATTTTTCATTGACCTTGCAAGGCGATAGAGTTATGTTGACTTTAGATAGTTCTAAAAAACGAAATTATTTTCCATTGTTGTTTTAAAACTATTAAAAATATACCCACGTCTACTTTACTCTGAAATGAAGAATAGAATTGTTATGCAGATGAAAATGAGCAGTTAAATTTAGTAAAATAAACTTTATCATGCATTGCTGTGATGATAATAGTTGATTACAGATTGGGAAGAAATGTCAACTACCAAAATGAATGGTCATCAAGACTGAGCTCGTGAAAATGATCAATACCAACTATTTATTAAAAGATAAAACGTGGTCTAATGCTGCAAACTCTTCTATTACAGGGAAGTGAAGTAAGTACGATCAAAATTAATTGCGTATAAGTGTCGATTTGAATGCGATTGTCAAACTTTTCTTTATAACCACGTCCTTTCACAAACTTGATTTCAAACTCTGATTGTTCTTCATAGACTTTGTTGATATTGTCGTTGAATTATTGAGTAATTAGCGATACCTTTAAGCCACAGACATAATTGATAGCCTGCTAGAGAACAGCATCGAACCCGTTCAGAATCGCATTCTGGACGAGCCAAAATAGTTTTGAGATGTTCTAGTTGTTCTTCACTAACTTGATCTGTATTAAAGTTCATCAACATTGTCAAAAGCTCATTGACCCTAGTGCCCAACCACTTTTTTATTTCATACCAATCGGACATTCGCTTTGATGGAGCTAACAACACAGTTAATCCTTCGAGTATGTAAATAATACTAAGAGGTGGTTTACGAAAGGTCATAAGTTCCGTGATCCCAGCTTTGGTAAGTACTTGTAAACTTGTTCTAGCCTCTAGAGAAAAGTAATTCATAGTGATAATAAAAAGAATCGATAAAATGCTAAACCTGTTAAACATGCAACCATTATATCACGATCATTGTTCGATGACATTGCTTTCTCAGTAGAAGTATAATAGACAATCAGTGATTCAAATGAAAGCTTGCAACACATTTATATATGTGAGAAGAAGAGAACAAAACTCGAACATCAAGTGACGGTATGACTCATGCACACTAGGGTGAATAATTGTTCTGTGACAACAGAAGAAAAGTGTATTATCGGTGACAACGTCACCACAATGCATCACTATTGTAGTCATACTTGTTGAGTAAACACATATGAATCAGAAAAAAAAGTAGTGTATCACTCAAATCATGGCTAGCATGTTCGAGAAGAATAGCACTAGTTGATATGCTCATTTTCTTTCATGAACATAAGATTGTGTTTAGTATTTTCTATAACGAAATCATATCGTGATTAGGTGACGGTGGGGGTGTTATGATTGAAGTCTTCTATTGGCCCACATTCTACCCATCGACACCTACACCATCTAAACTTCATGCAAACCACGTTTGCTATTAAAGAGATATTTAGGTTCTTTTCGTGCCAACTTTTGGAGTATTCTATATAACTAATGTTAAAAACTGTAGATGCTGTACATATTGTGAGAGAATATAAAAAAGAACTATCCAACGTTGTGCTAAACTAGAATTATGCCAGCTGTCTAAGCAAAATGGAACTATGGCTTCTCTAATTCTCTCTTCCATGACACCAACGACAGCACATGTACGCTATACGAAAGAGTGTGTAAAAACAAATGCAGTTTAAGCTTACATCATCGCCCTGCTTAATAAACAGTCACGAATACCTGCTGATTTCATACGAAAAATGACTCAACGTAATTTATCAACAATACATCATCAGATACTTAAAACATGCAAAGCCAAAATAATTAAATTAATATAAAAAAATATACATGACAATATGTGTCCAAATAAAACTTGTTATAAGTTGTTGAAGACACAGGAAAACACAGCATATGTGAAAGCAAGTCCTAAATCACAGCTGCAGAATCAAAGTATTTCAAAATAAGTGATAGTCTGATGAATATCGAAGTAATTCGTCTTTAGATGATAACTATTCGACAAACATGATTCGATCACGAATACTTTATTTTATTTGTATGTGCTCGTACAGTCCTGAATGATTGTTTTATTTAGTTATTGTGTTTTTTTGTAACTCTCTATTTTTATTCTCTATAATTATGTTTGTTATTTGCCTAAACCGAGGTTACCCGTATTGGATATTTCTCTTACTTTTTGTTCTTCTTTTCTATTAAGAACGGTTTACATCATTTTGCTTAATTTCAATATATGTTTATTTAATCATAAGTTGTTGTGGCCGAGTTTTACATGGCATAACTGCCGGCAATAAATCGCTTAGAAATCACGCTATATCGATAAATGCCATTAATTGCTTTCTTTGAACAGCAGTGAAAAAGAGGGTCATTTGATAAAATACTCGCATCACAACAGCAGTAACAGTTTTTGCTCATGCCATCTCTCAAAAATTCACGCCTATCAGACAGTCTTACTCGAAAAAGAGCCGCTGGCTCTGAAGATGGTCGAGACATCAGCCCTACAAGCAAATCTCGCAAAACAAAACACAATAGAAAATCAACGACGACTTCATTACACGATAGTGAAAAGCCAACGACCAGGTAAAATAAAATAGCCTGCTAGAGATTGATATTTCACATAGATTTCAAATGATTTAGAGTATGCCTTACGGTCAAAATAAACGACATCTAATACGATATAAAACAGCGAAGACTGATGCCGTTATAGACGTTTCGAATGATTGAACTAGAGTTTTGTGAATAAGAGTTCTCGGAGTCGAGTTATCATTTTCTCAAGCTCTTCTTTTGTAAAATGGCCGAGTTAGTATGACGAAAACAACTGATGATGAATCATTTCGAAATTGTCGATAATCTCAAACAAAGTACACTTATTTCAAAATATTTTTTTCATGCATAACACTCTTTATGCATATTGTCTAAAAGATTCTAATTTACTTTTCTAGTACATCGAAAAACTGCAAAAATGAAACATCGATTGCTTGCAATTCCTTGGCTCAAGCAAGCATGCAAAAATCTTCATTAATGCCAAACATGCAAGACAAATCTGAAGTTCAGCAATCCATAACAGCATCCAATTTAGAACCGATAGATGTTGATCCTCTATCAACATCACGAAGCTTTGCAGTCGAACAAACAGATGAGAATAATAAAAATACAATGGAACTCATGCAAATGAAGGTAGTATCGTTTGATATTTACTTCTTCAGAAGATCTTTTTGTACTGATTTGAGTTTATGACGATTTTTCCAAGACACCAATAGATCAGACAAGAACTCAGAGAGATAAGAATAATATATTCAGACTAAAATGTATATTGGAATCTTTTGAATTGGACTTGTTTTTGAGAAAACTGAATAACTATGTTTTGATTTAAAAACATAGAAGAGTTTCAATGTTTTACATCTTTATAGAGGATCGAACGAATAGATAAGATAAGACCTATACATTGATGCTGACGACGTTTAGGGTTGTTGGTGTACCTTTCGTGTAGTTTCTATTGAAAGATCTGAGTCAGTGAAAATCGATATATATTGCCAAACTAGAATATTATTTTTTCAAATTGAGAAGTCTGACTGATTTCGAAAGGTTTTAACAAATTCGTTACGTAGACTTAAGTATTTTGATGCTCTTATTGAAGGTCGACGAGAAAAAAATCGTTCGAAGAATGTCAAGATGTGAAATAAATATGACGCGAATGGAAGAACATCGACAATATCTCACGAACTTACTCAATGAAGCAGCAGCTCATGTGGATTCCTATTTCTCAGATACCCTGGAAAAAGATGCATATTTAGAAGAGAAACTTGCCAACAGTCGTGAATTAGATTTTTGCGGCACCATTGACTTAAGTTCGGTTAATATGAGTGATCGTGCTATGCCATCAGTTGTGCGACGAGTTTTTCGAGACGAGAAAAGAAAATACACCCAACTGATCTTGCGTAACAATGGTCTGACATCAAATGGCGCAAAAATGTTAGTCGATGGGCTACTCTCGACAACGACGAAAATGAAAAGTCTCCTCGTCTTAAACAATCCAGGTATAGGAGATGCGGGAGTTGAACATTTTATTTGTTTGCTACAAACAAAACGGTCAATAACGTTTCTCGCATTACAACATTCGGGTATGACAGATCAAGGTGTTCGCTTACTAGCAGATGCTCTGTGTCCTGTTGATCATGGCTCACCTTCTATTGCTCTTAAAAAGCTATATATTTCTTTCAACAGATCGATTACTGATAACTCGTTGGAAGCTCTCATTCAAATAATTGAACAGAATAAAACACTAAAAGCACTTGCATTACAAGGTTGCAGTTTATCGAACGAAGCTTGGAAACGACTGAAACAAGTGGTTGCAAAAAAGAAAAGTAAACTCGATCTCTTGAACTGAGAAAACCTCTAAGAACTTTTATTATTGTACTTTGTGCTTGTTTTGCTGTGTCTTGTTGTACTTATTGAGTAGAACCGGATTAGACTACGCCGGTAAACCTTTTTGTCATTAAAATATCATTCCCGAAAATCACACCAACCACAAATCCATACTTTTATCTTGTCTTCGATACTGAATTGTCTTTGTGACAGTGCCAAATATTCTTCTCTCTTACATTGAAAGGTTTATTATTCAATTCAATGATCAATAGAATCATCCTAATATCTGTTCAACAGTAGTTTCACCGACATGCATTCAGTAAAAAGACAATATGCTATTTGTTTTTCTTGTCCATGTATATAAGATCCTGATATGATTGATTTCTTGAAACAAGGAAATTATGGAAAAAAGAAATCAAATGTGAAAATTATTAGTGTCTAGTATATTCTAGACATGATGATTGCAAGCGAGTCCTTTAGATGCATGGATCAGCAAATCAGCTTCTGTCTCATTCTATAAACAAATGGAAAACTATGACCTACTTTCGCTTATATTTGATTCGTTTATGATTTTGACGAACTATTTTTTATTCACTAGTTACTCTTGTGTGTTGTTAACTAGCAATAAAATAATCATCCATACATTATATAGCTAGTTAATGGATATGTGCCTTTTCTCTCCTATCAACGACGTTCTAGACAGATTTCCCTTTTATCAACAGTGTACATAAAAGACTTTTCTAGAGGGGTAATGCCTGTGAAATGTAAAGTTAATTTGTCTGTGTCCAATTCAAAAAGCTCGTAAAATTTTACGTCATATCAGCAAAGCAAAATCTCTTTTGTAAGACAGCTCAAACTAGATCTCATTTAAGATCATCAATATAAAAAGTACTAGATACCTGATCTGGAAAAATTCGAACAATAATCAAAAATGAAGCTGAAAAGAATGAGTATCAGACATGGAACACAATCAATAGGATGAAAAAGCTCTAAAAAAAATATTGAACTATTTGAAATAATCTTGTGGTCGTATTCATCCATCTTCTGACTGTAAAGACATGAATAGTCGTCGTACTGGTTATTCATTATGCTCATTAAATCTTAAGAAATAAATATGAATTTAGTTGCCAGGAAGTGAAGTCGTAACTGATTCATAACTCATACCTCTAAAAGCAGAAGGTATTCTCTCGCTGGCTTCAACAAATTAAGTCTCTCCATTATTGCCCTACAAGTACAACACTAACATCTTGAGGGATGGATGGAAGACAAATAATTAAACAAATGAAAATGATGGCAAACGGAAAGAGGATTTGACCGATACGAGAGTTTAAAATATGGCCTAGTTATTTATTTAAAAGAGCACGAACTTAATCGAATGGCAATGCGAGAGAAGATTGAAAATCATCATATATTTCAATGAGATGCATCTTGTCTTGAATATTGACGAGCGTTTTAATGGCAGGTAGCACAGTAAAATGCGCATATAAAGCGACCTCAGCCCGTTTCTCGTGCAATGGATTGGGATTGACATATTCATTAAGAACAGCTATGATATAAGCAAGTTGTTCAGCGTCAGGTTCAGTTTTGTTAAATGATTCAGGTGGAAGATTTCGAGCGCTGATCTCTAACGCACTTGCCAGTTCCCAATCATGATACAATGCGAGCGTAGATTCTGGAATGCCACTACCAGTGACAGGCTGACCACGAAAAGTACTGACAAAGTGTGAAGGTCCTTCGAAATATTCGATCGATAAGTCAATAGCCGAAGTTTTAGTTGAATACTTCGATGTTAGCTGTATGTTAAGAGATGGACATTTTACGATAGTTACATCGGGTATCCAACGGTTACATGAAAGTGGAGGAATGAGAACATTGGATGTTTTAGGATATTTGGTAAAGGAAAGAAATGTGACGCTAACACATCGGTTGCAAACTCGTTTATGTAACTATCGTTCAGCTCATAGGTCGTCATCCCAATGGTTGGCACAATCTTATTAGCTTCGTATCCACGATACTGTATCCACATCGACAAATCGACACCATTGACCAAGTTAACTTGATACCATATGTGAGAGAGCTGACGACCTGTTGGAGATGCAATACCAGAATAGAATGGAAAGTATTGCCGACCACAATTTCGCTAATATTGTCCCAGATCACTGTACCGTTAAGCTGAAGGCCGGTTTCAAACCACGACAGGGTATTCGGCTGATCATAGAAAGGAAATGTACTATTTAATGTGCGATCACCATAAGGAGATGGATATTTCATTGGATTATTGACAAGATCGATCAAAAAGCTACGACCTTGTCTATCAACACCAGGCAAATGGACCTGATACTTAAATGGGATAGAAGAACCGTTGTTGAACTTTGGATGGACCCGCGTAGCTTTGCCATACATGAATCGGAAAGAAAGGCGAAGTTCAGTGTCTGAATACAGTAGTTTTGATTGAGACAGATTCTTAATCGAGAAGTCGTACTCCGTATAGCTGCTGTAGTCACCAGTATTAATATTAAAAATGGAGGCTTGATAGAAGTTGAAAACAATGTCGGCAATGAGATCATGATCGAAAATAGTAGCAAAATGATAAGTTGTGTTAGACAGAAGCCCTCGTAATTCACCAATCACAAACCATGAGTCGCCATGGCATTGTAGATGCGCAGCCTCATCAGCTGTGAAAGTTATGTTTGGATCATTTGTAATCATAGAATATGGCCATACTTTTCATGGCAACTTCGCGGTAACATATTGTTTGCAGGAAAATACTAATAGTAAACATAGCACATACTACACACCCAATAACGTGGCCGTCATACTTTTCATTAGATTGCCCGATTTATAAATGAAACAATATTGTTGGATGCTGTGAGCGAATGATAAAACAGATTTCTATCAAACGCAAACAGAAACCTTACCTAGCAGTGTTGTAAATATCTATGTTGATGCATATTAAACATGTCTAAAATCCAATTTTTGCATTCTGTGTAGTTTTTTAGACGTGCATTTCAAGCAGACAAACAGATTAAAATGCATTATTTATCAGTTCTAGATTCTAGCCTGTTACTCAAAACTAGATGAATTTAAAAATGAGTAGAGAAAAAATTGCGATTCGCATAATCTCAGGATGCGGCTTCGAAATGCATGATTTATAGATAGAATAAAGAAGGTGGTTAACATGTAAACACAAACGCCGTGACATAGATTAAGCAACTTTTGAGAAAAGATAATATTCTTTTTCGGTAAGTATCACATGTTGAGAAACTCATCAGAAACAGTTGGATTTTATTTATACCGATACCAGTCTCATTAGACAATGTCGCATTGATAAGATAAATTTTTCTCGACAACTCTATCAGCAGTCACAACGAGTTTCCTATCTGTGTTGCTTGTCACACGGTAACCAACAAATCAAAATGTCTATTCTGTTTCATCTATCAATTGTTATATCAATCAAAAAAAAAAACTCAAGTTTTATTCTATTTTTGCTGTCTATAAAGTCGCGAAACACTGTTTGAAAAACTCGATCAATGTTGCACGAAAACTTCGAAATGCTGGTCTTTATGGCAACATCATGCATCTTTCATTGAAGGCAGCTGTTTTCATAATAAATTGACTGAATGTGTCAGTAAATCGATACACATATCAAACCTGATGATGAAACGATTCTTACATAAACATTTCTTGATAAGAAATGAAAGGTGCAAGCGTAAAATAAAGCGCAATTTGCTTCTTATTGTTTTTCTATTTTCAAAATGCAGATCATTCGTCCGCGCAATCATTCAACTTTAGTCCTCAAAACTTGGCATTGAACACCGATTGACGATTGAATCAACATTACACACTGGTCACTGTTGAAATATTACCTTTAATCATTTCATTGGACGCTAAGAAAAAATATTCTTGATTTATGACACGCCGTAATTCCTTTGGTGTGGATGTGGACGACGAAAAGATTCACACCCCTATCCTATCTCTTCTTTATGCTTTGCAAAATCGAGAAACACGAAAAAACATGGAAATTTCTTGATAATGTCTAGACTATGTGTATAAAGGATGTCCCATACGTTGTGAACCTAAAAGGAAAGTAAGTTGATATGCATACAAAGAATGGGTCCCACTCAACTATATCTATGTGAGCTATGAGTACTTAGAACAATATTTTAAATGGCATTATCTTTTTTTTAATAACAGTGCTATAAACAGAAGAAATCTAACAATTAAGGTGTGGCAACAGGTTATAGTCACAATCATCCATACTCATCATAGACACTACGTATCGATTTGTATAATTGTGTCACGTTACATATGATAGATTCAAGGTTGGTTAAAGCTTCTTAAAATAATTTTAGCCGATTTCAAGATTTTGATTATCACATTTCTTCTGTTTATAGCATTATTATTAAAAGAGATAATGCCATTTAAAACATCGTCCTAAGTATTTGAAGCTCACATAGATAGAGTTAGATGGAGAAAACTCTTCATTCGCATATAGACTTATTTTCATTGAGACCTAACACTTATCAAACACACTCTATTCTGTACTTCTATTGAAATTGTGTATTTTAATTGAATAATTATATTCGACAACAATAGTTGATTTAGAATAAATAAACGAATAAGACTTTCAGGTCGAGTCGGTCTCGATGTAAGTAGAAAGACATGAGTTCGGATGCGAATTCCAAAAGTTGAATCCACGGAGAAATCTAATCAAAAATCTTCATTTGAGTTTTATTTACATAATTTACATTGTTAATAATTCCATCAATCGCTTTTCAAAATAAGTGATGTTTAAAGATAGTTGTAATACACAATTTTTAACAATTTTGTTTAATAAATTCATGAATTTAAAATTAAGAATAAACGTTCAATTACTTGTTTTAATAATGATTTTGTTTATTTCGAAATAAACATATCTATGCATGAAATTACTTTCAATGAAAATGCAAAATTCATGTATGTTGAATTTTTTTGTTTTCGATTTCTTACACATGGCCAATGCATAGACGTATGTTGACTTTTTCTATTCCTGAAGAGTAAATAATAGTCATGCAGCAAATTTATTTGCAAATGCCAAGCTTTATGGCATGAATATTTGAATGGTGAAAACAAATTTATTTTTCGATTTCTTTATTAGCTCAAACCATGTTTATTACACGCAGATTTTTAAACTTTATTCAACGAGCATATGGCAATGAAATGGAACTCAAACTCATTGCTTCAATTGCTAGTTTAGCAATAGCTTCTGAAATAACATATAAAAATCGTCATCGAGAAATATTAATATGTTTAACTAGTGGCTTATTAACTTATCTTCTCATTTATTTGTGTTTTCTACCACTTTTTCTTATATATCTACGGCCTGTACTAAGAAAATTAATGCAATTATGGTTTTCTTCTTTCAATCTATTTTCTGATAATATTCTTCGACCATATAGCAAAAAATTACATCAAATCTTACCATCGACTTGGACATTCGAATTAGAAGATAAAGCATGGCCTGTTACAAGTATTCAGTTTACAATAAAAATTATTTCACTTAGTACAGTAATTGTTTTCTGTCTTAACATACATTCATATCTAGTTTTTTGTACGATTTTTAATGTATATATTACAATATTTATAATATTAGTTGTTGTAAGAACATTATGGACATTTTTTGATGCGATTGATCTTAATCTTTATCCATTTATATTTATTACCCAGGAGATTCAATCCGACCTGTAGATTCGATCGAAAACGATCGGATCCGCCTCGGATTTCATCGGAATCCGACATCTTTCATAAAAAACCGATCGGATCCGACAAGGTTTTTGTCGGATTCCCATCAGCTGGATTCCGGTCCGGATTTCATCGGAATTCGACGGAACGTGACAAAATCCGACCTGATCCGGCCCAAATTTCATCGTGTTCCGTGGAATTCCGATGAAATCCGGGCCGGAATCCGGCTGATGGGAATCCGACAAATATAGGACCGGATCCGACCGAAATTATTCCGAACTGGTGAGATCCGACTGGGGTCGTTTGACCTGGGTATTACTATTTTACATTATATAACACCATTAAAATCTTTACTTTATATTCCTACAATACTATGGATAACAATATATCTATATCCACGTTTACATCGAATTTTAATTGGTGGTTGTATCGAACATTTTATTAATGAAATTCAATTGATGAATTTCCGAACATATTTAGAATTAGATAATGCATATAAACAATTTTCTGCTGAAATTATCAATTTATTTATAACAATTTGTTTAATATATCGTATTTTTTTTATTTGTTTAACAAATAATCTGTCCTGGACATTGACAATATCCATTGTTAGTTTTTTATCAATTTGTATTTATACAAATTTAATATGTCTAATCTCAATACTGCCAAATTTAATCATGTTTATGTTTTCATCGATAATAATAAGCGAATATATTTTGTATGGAAATTTTAGTTATAGATATTTTCCATTAACTATAATATTGATATTTTATTTCATTTTTATTTATCCATTACTCTATATTACATTTCGTCGTTCAACAATCAAATTATCAAATTCAATAGGATTAAAATTAAAATTAATTCGTGAATATATACATGAAAAAAGTTTACAACGTTTTCATAAATATAATTCATCTGAACAATATCCATCATATTCATTCTATATTACAAACATTCTTTATCAATTGCTAATATATATATTTAACATTATCTTCAGATTATTTCATGTTTTATTTAGATATCGATGAAAAAAAAGTTTATCAAAAAGAACGCCTGAGAACACGTTTTATTATTCAAAAAAAAAACCGATCTGGACCTTTTTTTATAATATCTTTTTAAGGGGTAGTATTAATTGATTGATAAATAAAAATTTTAAAAGATATTTAAAATTGTAAAAAAAAATAAACGTCTGTATCAATTGATCTGGATGCTTCGCTCTGAAATAAAATGTTTTTTTTGCAGTATTACTTTCAAATACATAATCTAAAGCCAGTGAGCTCGATGCACGAATTTCTCGATAAAACTTTCTCGGGTGTTGAAAGAAGTAATAAAAAACAATTTCACTTCAACTAAAGATGATGATGCTGCGCTATGGAGAAATTAGTACTAGCCTCGTGTAAATTATTAGTGGTATGATGAGCCTTTTGGATTGTTAGAGTGTCCGCAACAGTCTATTTTATGTAACATTCATTTCATTAAAAATGATCTTAGTTGTCAATCATAAAATAGACTTTTTCGATTTTTGCCTTATGAGAAATAACACAATAGCACAGTTGTTCAGTGTTAATGGTCGATTCTAATGTCGAAAATAGCAATAAAGATTTGATGTTGTGATCTCAGTAGAACATTCAGCGATGCATCTTTTGAAAAGACAATCAAGGTTGTATCATGTTCCTGAACAGTGTTGTATGCAAAGTAAAGAATGTCGCAAAGTTTTTGCTACATCGGATATTTAATGATCTAATTGTTTCGATAATTAATGATATCAAACTCGTGTATCATTAGTAATGAGAAATGGTAATAAATTCATCAATTACAATCTTCTGAAGAAGTATAAAATCAGAGAATGAGCATTATTCTCAAATCACCCCTTGATATAAAACTCCATCCGATTGTTAGAAGAAAAAAATGTATTCGAAAGATCATCAAACCGAAGAGATTCAATCTTAGAAATACCACAGTAAATAAAACAAAAGGGGGTGGGTGAAATGAAATACTAGACCTACACTCACACTCTTGCTCAACACACCCGTACTACATCCTAGTCATGAATGTTTCTTTAACGTATAGAGAGAAACGAATTTGAATGGGAAAGCTTAAGAACGTATGAATTGGGAACAAAAAAAAACATTTAGAAGCAATAAAGAGGTTTTTGTATTTGATAACAAAATGATGAATGTTTTTCACCTTCGTCTTTATGACAATGTTTGCTAAAGAGTCTTAACGAAGAATCGTTGACTCTTGTTGACTCGAAAATAAAAGATCTCTCTATATCGCCAAGTCAAACTATAGCGTATTACTTTTTATTTCGTACGTATTTTTCCACATTCCATATATATTGATTAGCGAGCTACTTGGTCATTTAACATTATGGAAGACACTGTGATTGATTAATTAGATTTCAAGAGTGCGATTGTACCAAATTCAACACCTAGACTCGAAAAATTTGATGTTGATGATTCTACTAAAGTAGTAATAAAGAGTGGCAGGTTCGTATAACGAAGCCAAAGAAAACTGTGGTCATCGATCATTGTCAATTTATAAAACTTGGTTTCCCTGCCATAACTCTTCTTATTCTACTTCGGATTGCAGTAGTTGTGATCTCTGTGACTATATCAACCGTTCTCTTAACTCAATCGACGATACAACCCTCAACTATTTCCTAGCCCAATAATTTGTCTACCACACCGTCAACGATTAATCTCTCTTCGACGGACATAGCAACAACATTGAGCGTCACTTCTACTATAACAGCCATGACGGGTGAGCTTCAGGCACAGGAGAATCCCTCATTCATCGATTTTTTGTTAGCAACAGTCGCTTGTGCACAAGAGGTGTGATCATAGGCAGGGATGCGGATCAACGGATGGTCTTTATCCACACCTTCATCTACGTAGGAGTACCAAATCAAACATCTTTTTTTAAAACTGTTATGAACCTTTCGTAGATTCAGATATGATTGATTAGAAAGGAGACTATTTAAAGTAAAATTTCTATTGCTCATCGTCTCCTTCTATAGATATCTTAATATTTTTTACTGCCACTATCGTTAAGAACTTTACAATACTCTCGTATTGAAAGTAATTTAGTTAATGATTTGATATGACAAACCATCGATCATCCACAAGATGGCTAGGATTCGAACTTAAAAGTGAAGAAAGGGTGTAGGTGTAGGTTTATGTTTTTCGTTCACTCAGCGATACGCATCCCCACACCCTCCATCAACAGAAAATTGGACAACGACTAGTAGTGTAAATTATAGTCAAGAATCGTACACAGCATCCATATTAACAAATGGAAACGTTTTGGTTACAGATGAAAATGGGATTACTAATTCGAATGCATTAGAATTACATAATTCATTTCAAACAAATGAACAAACAATGATTTTAGGATCCTAGTTGCATTCAATCTTGCATTTCAACACAAACTTGATAAAGAGAACTATCGAATTAAAATGGCAACGAATGATTTCCTTCGTTGTTTTTTTTTTGATTGTCATACATTTGAGAATTCGGTTTAAAATATCAAAAGACTATTGTTTTTATATTTTAGTGTGTTAAGCTTATTATGATGGAAAAGTCTCAGTTTACTTGATGATTCTAATGTTTAAGAAGCGTTTGATTAAGTGTTTAATTCATCTTCATTAGAAAAATTCGATTTTTTTCTTGTATCAGTAATCAATGTCCCATTCATACTTCGAGCGACGTTAGCAAATCGAACATTGACTATATTCATGTGAATTTTCAAAGGCTCTCCTTTTCGATTAAGGAAAAATTGTTGTTCCTTGTCTCCCATGTCTATAATAACAAGTTATACTTTTTACAATAATGAGTGCGTCAGCTAAGATCAGAATTTTCTTAGTTATCTATCGTCTTTTACTTTGGTTTTAAATGAGCCAATATTGTATATTTCGTGCGAACGTTTAAGTTAAAAGTAGTAGAACTCCGTATATCATTCTAATTGAGTGAACGCTAATTCAGTTAAAAACTGAGCTAATCACTGAGAATATCTCTGGTAAAGATAGAGTGTCCATATGGAACACGATTGTTTTGGTGTTTTTCCAAATAAAATACACTTAGTTATCACTAGACACCTCGAGGGTGTGATGCCAAATTCGAGCTATTTTGAGAAAGCTATGCCTGTCATCGTTCTTCTGTTGTTCGCATGTAAAATGAGCAATTACTACTTAGTAAACTCTGATAATGTGGTCATTCATGTAAATATCAGACGCAGAATATACGCGTTCGAATGCGTTTCACATTTAAATAACAACTCTACACGCTTGATCAAAATTACTAAATGCATCTGGAGCGTTCTATTTTTAAATCGTTTTCGGTTATCATTTAAGAAGATACATATAAGTTCGTCTCATCCCGTTGCATATAATAAATGTGTCGGAGCGCAATTGATAGTATATCTAGTAATCACATCCAGATATGACTTAGTTTCAAATCGCGTCTGAACGCAGATAAAAAAAAACTTTTAAAACACACTCACAATCATTTAGAGTACAAATAAAGCTTTGACGCATGTGAAAAAATTTTCATTAACTTCATGTTCACGTAGTTTTAGTGTCGTATGTGATTGCTGTCGTTGAGGTAATTTGTTTTAGTGCATGATATTAACTGAGATAACGTTAAATATTTTTTAGATTTTCGAAAGTTTTCAACGTATTTGACTCTAAAATAGTAACGCTTAAATTAGATGCTTAGATGATGACGATAGAATATAAGTCTATGGAATTTGTAGCAATAGCAGATAAAATTAGTTAATTAGATCTTTTGCTTTATTGATAGGCTTGAATTAAAATTTTAGAATTATTCTGTCCTCATTAAACTATTATTCAATGTCATGCAGCTCCCCTATGTATATTGTAATTGATTTTGCAGCAATTATAGATATATTAAATTGTGAGATATGTTGCCGATCTTGCATTCAAAAGTACGATATATTTTATGATATTTGTCATGATCAATACAAGATAATAAAGTTCTTTTAAATTTAGAACTACTGATTATTAGAAAAAAAAATAATTTAAGTTTTCTCACATCATTACTTTGACATATTGTGATTGTATTCATCAATATGCTTGCATATTCTCATAGTGTTGATAATGTTATTTTGTTCTCATTTACAAGGACCACTAAAAATAGAAGTCATTTGAGAAAAAAAAAATTGCGCATATTATGTCATTGTTTAATATGCATGAGCATATTAGTTGGATTTATTAGACTATTATTTATTCAACATAAAAATGTATAGAAAAGCAATAAAAGATAATAGTGAAGAGTCCGCATTCAATCGTTTAATTATAGATAACACAGATGGAGATTTTTATTGTTGAGTTAAAATAACAATATTTTATTCGATTCAGAAAACATTTCCACTACTTATGAAATTTTTCCATGTATGTACATTCATTTTAATTGTATAATATACGTTAAAAGTCTCACATCACTTTTGATTTTCAATTTTATAAGTGAAAAAGTTTTAATTTAATATAATTATATACTTGTAGAAGAAAAGTTGTACACTACATGTTTATCCTAGTTCAATACAAGAACTGCTTGAATATAAAATACAATAACATATTCACATCTTAACCATATATTCTCATCAGAATTTTTTTTATTTCCAAAAGATTCTTTTAGTTTAATGAGAATTGTATTTTCACACTTCTTTATTGTATCGTATCTCGTTCGGCTTATGCAATCAGCATATAATTGATCGTATTTAAAACTACTGTAAGTGACGAAAGCATTGAATTAGCATGATAAATAGCCTAATGAAAAAATACCCAATCTTATTATTGTACGAATATTTGAATAATCTTTGTAAACTGATATATGTTTACTTAAGCTATTAAAGTCTAGAAATATAGCCTGAAAATTTTAAGTTATCATACTGATTCTTTATTGAATAATTGAATTTGATAAGCTCAGGAATTACATTCTTTAAGAGGGTCAATTTTTTTGACCATTCTGTATGTATTGAAAAATCAAAAACCAGTATTTCGATATGAAATTTTGCTCATAAATAACATAAATGCCTATTGGAAATTTCAGCTAACAAAAATAAAGTTTACTTGAAAATACAATATTTCACCAACAAAAAAGAATTTTTTCGACTAAAACTTTACAATGATTTCTAAAGAGAAACACCTTTAGATTTTTTCTAGTTTCATCAAGATGTTCTTGTATGCCTAATTATGAGCATAAAGGACGTGTATATCTGTTCACATAGTTCCCTTTTAATTATATATATCTGCATGACAGCAAAAAATTCTTTGTATTCCACAAATTGGATTATTGTTTCGGTGAGTCTCACTTAATATCTCAGACATCTACTGCTTGATTACATATAACTATTATTTCTTGCATCCTGTAATATTACGAAATACACTTTTTTAACTTTGATCTGTTGTGAACTTTCGTTTTATCTTTAGATAAATACATAGAATACAGATGAAGCACACTAATTGAAAGACATCATTTTACTTATTCGTTTAATTTCAAGTATATGAATACTTTTAGAAAGAACTTAACGTTTTTTCATATAATTTTTTTCATTGTATTTTATATTCACATATTTCTTATATGAAACTGGTATCTACATATATCCGCTGCTATACAGTTGAATATATGAATTGAAAATCTATTTTAGTACTAGATTTTTGACGTGCACAGTAATTTTTCAATTCTATGTAAGTCTTTATAATTAGCTATAACTGACATGCGATATATGTCGTATTGTTAAACTCTCTATTTTTTTCACTTCGAAGCAAAATAAAATGAAAATAAAAATGAATTTTATAATTATTGAATTATTTTGTTGAAGAAAAAACAAAATAGTTAAGCAAGAAAAAAAAGAAGTCGAATAGTTTATGTGAAATCCAAGATGTTTAAAACTTTATTCTAATTAAATCAGTTATTTTTATAAATAATTATTTCATTAAAAATCAAAACTAAACAGCAAGTCTCTATTGTATAGTTAAAATATTATTCATTCTTTATCATACACATCATATTGTTAATCATTTAGTGTAGTATTTCTTACTTCATTCAAACTAAAGAATTCCAAAAAATATGTGATTAGTAATTTGATTCTTTTAAGCACAAAAAAAAAGAAAGAAAGAAATAATCGTATTCCGATGAAATCAAAAACGAGCATAATTTACTTGTCTTATTATCATTTCAATAGAAGTTTCTAGTAGTTGTGAACAACACTTGATAATTGCTAGTCGTTAATGCATCATTCAATGAACTAAACAGTCGTTCGTTTTTCTTTTTCTTTTTTTTTTGTATCTAAATGGTAATTTTCTTTTACATTGTACAACGACATCAATCGATTTTTGACAAGCATTATTAAGTGTCCTACTGTCTCGATGTTGAATGATGGTTATTTGATTAAGTTAAAATTATGCCGACATATTTGTTAGAATTAGACTAGAGGATTATCTTCGACGAATACCATCAATTATAATCGAAAATTGTGGTCACGTGTTTGAGTAAATAGTAGATGCAAACGCATGTGTCGAACTAATACAAACAAATAAAGAGAGCAAGAAGAGTTTCATTCAATGAATTCTTTCTTTTATTTTTACTCGATGTAATCGTACACCAATTAACAGATTTGCGTATATATGTCTCCAGAGAGAAAGAGAGACAACTACGTTCCTAATTCTCTGACCAACAATTATTTTACACTAACAAATATATATATATATACATAGACTACTCGTTGATAGCATCCCATGGTGACTGTTTTGGATTTCGTGAGATAGAAAACGAAAAAAAAAAAGAATTATATATTTTCATAAAGAACAGTGCTCATTATTATTGTGTAACATATTTAAAAAGAAAATGATTTCTTCTTTGATGACCAGAGATCTATATGCTCTCTCTTTTTTTTTCTATATTATTTCATTATCGACAACGATAAGTGCCGAATTGCATTCATAATGTCATTGTAATAAAACACCTTTCGTCTATTTACACTCGACCATTTTTTTTATGCATGCACATATGGCCTAGTACGAACAAATTTTTTTTTTAACCGAGTAATGTATAGAGAATTAACTCATTTTTAAATTAATGATTTTTGTGAAAAGTTTTACTTCTTGCCATTTTAAATATTCTTCTTCTTCTTCTTTTATTTTTTTTCTTGACGTAGGAACAAGTGTACTATATACATATCATTCTCATAGGGCATAAATGCTATGATTCTTTTCGTTTAATATATACAATCTTATTTTTTCTTCTCTTCTCGTCTCAGGTCATGTTATTATTACCTCTATTATAATACTTTCTTTTTCTTTATTATGTGAATGGTATTTGTTGCTCATTGATTGAATTTAATCTTAAACTGGAATGTATCTATAATAAACTAACGTACTATCATTCGTCAATTTATTATTATCGACACATTCCTTTATAACTGTTGTCAGGCAGTAGTATCAATAATCGACGAGTTGTGAGAAACGATAGCGATGGCGTCCTGCATCTATCATTTCCTCAACTTCTTGCTTTTATCTCGTTTCTCACTCAAGTTATTTAGCAGAGATTCATTTGGTTGGTTTGCATACTTCATACCTCTTGACTAGTAAAGAGAAAGAAAAAAAAAAACGAGAAAAAAAGAATGAGCAATACTTCCAGATGTATTTATTGATAGTTCTAGCAGTGGTATCCGACCTAATTCAAATAGAACACAAAAATGTGATCTAGGTTTTTTTTTCTTTTCTATTTCAGATATTAAAAAAATAATGTTTTCTGATTTAATTGATGATGATCTACTAACAGAATCTTTAGTATTACCATCGTCAACATTAATAAAACCTATGGTTAATATTAATACTAGTGGTAAGTATAGAAAACTTCTTAAGTATACATATGGAATAAGTGATGACAATTATATATGAAGTTTAACGGGTGTCAGATGTGTATATTTAAGAAATAACAACAACATACTAGAAAATTACCATTATTTGGATGCATGTTTGTTCGCTTTCAATTAATATATGTCTGCTAAAAACTTTGTCAATCAGATTATTATTATTATTATTAGAACCATCTTATTTGTTTCAAATGTAGAAAATATTTATTGATGATTTTCTTTTTTTAAACTTATTATTAATTCAAGATGTATTGAATTACGTAATATTCATAAAGAAGACAAAAATAAAATAAAATAAAATAGATTTTATTCGATGAACTTTTCAATCGAATAAATAAACTTTATTTTTGTAGATGATAAAAGAAATAATATAATAAAAGAGATTAGTAGTTAAATTTTATCGATCTTTATTTGAGATTTGAATTTGCCTTAGATCATTTTGTCAATCTATATATTAAATAACATCTGCTAGTCATATAATACAGTAATCCGGTATAGATTTATTCCGTATGTCAAGTTGACACTAGAAGCAAAAAAAAAAAAATAATTAGCATCATAATCTAATTTAATTTTCTCATTTTATTTCATTGAAATGACTTCATTATATATATATCAATGGATTTAATTACACTTACATATTTTTAATGAATATTTCCATTTAATTGTTTTCTCATTCACTTGATTGCTGCGTATGTGTATATGTGTTCGTCAAATACATTTTAGGCCCAGGAAGAATGTCGCCGCTTCCTTATCGTCGTTTTTTTTTCTCGCCATGCGACAATACCTTTATCCTCGTCGCTCTTCGTCTTCTTCGTCGTTGCTATTTCACATAGATGTGAAGAGATAATCAAGTGCCGCTACAATATAATATAGTGTGTATACATAAGGCACACTCGTCCCCCCCAGGAGGACCATGAATGTGCTAAAAGAGAAAGAAAAAAAAAACGAGAAATAAGTATCTTGTGGTTTTAATTAGCTCATTCAGTTAGAGGTGATTGTGAATAAAGATTTTTTTCATCGTTCTCTTCGTCATCATTTAGCAATTTGCTTCTTTTTTTTTTTCTTTTTTTTTTCGTGTCCTATCGTATGTATGTATAAGAAGAACAGAACACACGCCACATCCACGTCTTTTTTTTTGTAACACACGTACGCGCACATACACAGTTAGATTCATTTCTTTTCAAAAAAAAAAAAGAACACACCGCTAAACGCTGCGTCAACGACGAAAGATATCCATACATGGTGAGAGCAACTCGAAGCACGCGTCGACGCGCTGTTGCTTCTGCAACAGGTGAGCCTAAGAAATCCTATATAAAATTGATTAAGTAAAAAGCTTTTTTTTTTCGATCTGTTAAAATCGATAATCGCTTTTAGTTCACTAGAAAAGCTAATGCTCTTGACATTCAATATGTCAAGTTTTATTTTTGTCTTTTTTTCCTCTGTCAATTTTTTTTTTGAATGCTTTTTATTCATTCATCTATTAGTAATTTGAACATTTTTTTTTTCTAATAATGACAATCAATTTTACAATCTTTCTATATGACAAACGACGAAAAACATTATATTTTCAATTAAACAACAAAAAAAAAAGAAGACAAAGAGCAGTTGTTGATGTTAGTTATTGATTATGAGAATTGAGAATAGAAATTAAAAAAAAAAAAGATGAGATTGCATACTTGACAAATCAATTTCGATGATTAAAAAAACTAGAATAAACTTGGCTTAACAGTCATACAATAATTGTGAATTTTTTAATTTAAGAATTCTCTTATTTACGACTAATGATCTTATATATGTCTATTCATTCGATGTTCTATATATAGACATCACATATGTTTAACTAATTTGAATTGTCATTAAAAAAAAAAAAGGAGACTGAAGCACCAGTTCGTCCTTTTTTTTCTCATTTTAATTCAAATTTTTTTTTTCAAATGAATTTTTGCCGTCGATCGAACGTATAATATATATATATAATATAAGAACTCGAAGCCAAAATATCTTCTCTTTTTCTTCAATTCATTAATTGACAACGTCTATTTGTAATATAATGGAGAGAGAATAGAGAAGAGAATCATATTGTGATGTTAGTTAGTGCCTTGTATGATGATGATGATGAAGAAAATAGGAAAGAGAAAGCAAAGAAGAGAGAGAGAGAGAAGAAGAAGAAAGAAAAAACGAGACCAAGTTTTGTTTCTGTGCACAAACGAGACGAGACGAGTCGCACAAGTTTGCCTGATAGAACATTATATGTACAGAATATTCTGCTGAATGGATATATAAGTACTGGACGACATATATCAACAATAATATTCATCTTTTGGCATCAACATCATCAAGAAGTATTATCGACGATTATTATTCCATTTTTCACATTATGATTTATACAGGTAGATTTGACAAGAAAAGAAAAGAAGAAAAAGAACAAAAATTGATTAAGAAATCAATTAAAATTTAATTTATTTTTCTATATAGGTAGAAAAAGTAATAAAAATATAATGCGTACTTGATTCGTTTTAATATAGGGAAATTTTTCTTCGATTATTCATAATCATCATCATCTATTAATTAATATTTGATATTTTTCTATGCTATTTGTTATGCTCGATTGTTTTGAGGCAAATTTGACTTTTGTTTTTAATAAATACAATAGAAAAAAAAAATCTCTACTTGAGTTAACTTAGTAAATTGAAAAACAACATTCATGTCAATCATCCTCTTTAGGATTGTTAACTATATATAGTTGCGAAATTTTTTTTTGTTGTTATTTTTTTGTTTTTTGCACCTGCTATCGTACTAACCACGAAGAATGAGTGTAATTAGAGTAATTGCCTAGACAATGAGTCGATCATATATGCTACTGTTTTTACTATTTGATACAATTTACATTGATGTTATTATTTCGTTCATCT
Source organism: Rotaria sp. Silwood1 (assembly GCA_905250075.1). Classification (NCBI taxonomy): domain Eukaryota; kingdom Metazoa; phylum Rotifera; class Eurotatoria; order Philodinida; family Philodinidae; genus Rotaria; species Rotaria sp. Silwood1. The sequence continues at coordinate 105,041 of CAJNOP010000579.1, read as the reverse complement.
TGTATAATTATTACCATTCTGTTAATGACTTTTTTTTGTTTTCTTCTGATCACATTTATTAAGTTTTTTTTTTTTTTTTCTTACCCTTATGTGTCAAGTAGAAAGAGAGAATCTCATCTCATTCATATACACGCACAATCGTCATCGATCATCATCTCATAATTGGAAAATAAATTGAAATCGAGATGTATTAGTAATAGGAAAAGAACGACGTACATGAATATTAATTACCCTCTTGTCATTCATTTTTTTCTTCTTCTAGGCAATAATAATAGTTCAGTTCTATTAATGCAACCTAAACTTGAACCACAATCAATTGTATTTGATCAACAGCAACAACAACAACAACCACCATCACAAACAAAAATGGTACCTATTGCACCACGTTGTGATTCAAATCAAACAAATACAACGAATATAAATACATATACATGCTCAAGTTGTTCACAACCAATACATGAACGTTATTTTCTTCATACACATGATCGTTTTTCTCGTGGAAGTTATTGGCATATGCAATGTTTGCGTTGTCAATGTTGTGATGTACTTTTAGCTGATATAGCTTCAACATTTTATACAAAAGATAATATACTTCTTTGTAAATCTGATTATATAAAGTAAGAATTCATTTTCTTGTTTTCTTTTTTGAAGGACAAAAAAAAAATAGAAACGCCCAAAAGTTTCATTTTCCTTTTTTTTTTTAATTTAGCCTTGAATAACAAAAAGAATAATTTTACTTTTTCTTTTTTTTCCAATTAAATGAAAACTTATTAATATCTTCATCTATTCGAAATAAATTAAATTATTGACATTTTTTCTTTTTTTTTTTTGTTTTGTTTAATTATAGAAGATATGGTAGTCGTCCATGTTCATCATGTAATAAAGTGATTGGAACAACTGAACAAGTAATGCGTATTAGTCCAAATCATGTTTATCATATAAATTGTTTTACTTGTGTTAAATGTCATATACCTTTAGTTAAAGGTGATCGTTATGTTCTTTTTAATGGACAACCATTTTGTGAAAAAGATAATCCACTTAAATCGACAACAAATATTAATAATACTCCAACAACTAAACGTGGTGGTACAACAAGTAAACGTGGTGCAAAAGCAGGACGTGCTACAGCTGCAACAGTATCAACAGCAGCAGTACAACAAACATTTGTAACACCACCACAATATCATCATACTGGACATATATCACTTTTAAATAATCCTCATACTTCAAGTACAATTACACATTCATTGCTTAGTAATAATAATATTCTCAATAGCAATGGTTTTTCATCAACTACAATATCAAATAGTGATGATTTGTATTAAATATGTTACAATCGAATGAATTGTTGTCTTTTTTCTATGCACACTTGTTGCCTATTTGTTTATATCTTTTGTAATTGTTATAAAAACAAAAAAGATTTATATATGTATATGTTTATATATATATATATATATATTAAAAAAGAAATATTTTTTTAATATGAACAAAATTCTATTATATAAGTAGTAAATTATTTTCAAATGGTAGATAATTTTATATGATATTCAATAATGGTCATGATGACCTTTCTTTTTTCTGTTCTTTATTAGTTGCTGAAAGTATCATTTCTATCGTTCCATCTTTCATTATATATATTTATGAATAATAGATTTTTTTTTTTTGATAATGATTAGACAATGGATGAGTAAATGAAATATGAATTGGCATGAGAAAGAATAAGTTTTCATCTAGAAAATTACTTTTACTAGAAAAATAATGTTTTTTTTCTTCTTCTTCTTCTTTTGTTTATTTGAAAGACTAAAAGTGAAGTAGTTAATTAAACAACAATAGGACTAGTGTTTTTCAGCCTATCAAAGAGAAAAAGAATACTTTGTTCTCAAACAACGCAAAATAATTTTATACTACTAGACATAGTGTAATACAATGCATTCAATCGATCAAATCTGTTACCTTGAATATTCATTTTAACCTTAACTAGACTACTATTTTACAAAAAAGAAACTGTTTCATTTTTAAGATGAAATCAATTATACAATCGAGATATTTTGACAAAAAAAAAATCTAAAATTAAAAATAGAGTGCTGAGTCATAGAAACTTGAGAAAAATATTAAGTAATCTATTTTTATCAGACGTATGTATTAGTTATAAAAACAGAAAATCCTTTCAGATATTTTTATGCAATACAAAGCCTCCATATTAAACTATTTGACTTTTTCTTAACTAAAACAAGCCTCTCAGTCGATTTGACATTTATTTAAAATCTTCTTTTTGTTATTGTATGCGATGTCGAGCTTATTTAAATAGAACTTCGATGCATGATAAAATTTTTAATTGTATTTATCGACAAAGCGTTGATTGTTGATTCAACAGCCTTTTATGTTGAATATCTATTTGCCGTTGGGACTCTTATCATATACACATAGATATAACGATTATATAGTGAATTTCTAGCTTCTTTATCACTTAATACTTGATATCAATCACAATATATCTTGATAAATGGTTAAAATGAAATAAAACTCCAATCTATATACTGAAATGATTATATTTGATTATCGAATTCAAGTACTAAATAAATTAACTTCACAAACTCATTATTGATATAAAATGAAAAATTCATCTTTATAGATTTTCTTTTTCAGAAGTGTGAATACGAGTACTAACATACAGCATATGTTACTTATTGCTTTGCTATTTCTCTAGACTGCAGAATATGATGATATTTATAAATTCTCAATATATATATATATATATCATACAAAATAAAGTTTATGCAAGAGAAAAAAAGCTATAAATGACCTTGATCTATTTCGTAAAAGTGATTTGTTTTTTTTTAAAATTATGAAATCATTTTGATAAAATCTAAATTATTATTATCTTTTCAAAAGTATTTATTTATATAAGAAAGAATAAAATATATAATAAAATGAAATCAATTGCACCAATAAATAGATAATAACCATAAAGATCAAGATTCAAATAATAGAAATCTTATTGAAAGATAGATATTATTATATTGATAGAAATGTTTGTTTTATTTCTTTAAGTAACATTGTAGCAAGAATAATTTGATCAGAATTCATTGTTAAATCAACTGTTGATTGAATAATATTTAATTGAATTGTTAAAAGTACAAGTGTTTTACTTGATATTGTTTGTCCAGAAAATCTAAAAACAAGAAACACAAAAATAAATGTACTTATTGCTAAGACTGTTCACAAATAATGACTTTAATAATTTTAGAAAAGAACGTGTAAACAAATAATAGATTTATTTAAGAGATATTTATCAGATATTAGAAAATAACTTTGTAATTCTTTCTCGTATCTTTATTTCTGAATAAGTTTTCATAAGAACATTGTAGATATCTGCAGTTTTCACTATTCAAGGAAAAATACCTAAAGTCATTAATCTTTGTTGATATTTGATTGATGAGCTATTGACAAATTAGATGAGTTCTTAATGAAGATTTTCAAATTTTTGACTTATCATAATGATTTAGCCTTGTCTCGAGATCTCTTTTGATATCAAAAGTTTAAAATCAAAAAGAAAAAACTTTAGAATATTGTATACACTCGTATGCAAACTCTCAAACTGATATATTTTAGTTGAAAAATGAAGATAATTTTTAATTTTTTTTTTGTTCTTCAAAAACATCAAAATAATGTTTAAATTATTTCGACTATTCTTGAAATATGTTCAGTTAATAATCTAAAAATTTTAAGTCACGAAAAAACAAATAAATTAAATACATCAAAGAACTTCTACGATATGAGAAAATGTTTTTTTTTGTGTGTGTTATTACCGAAACAATGTTGAATCTCCAGAACTCGATGGTACTGAAATCATATTGGCACATTGAAGTACTTTAGTTTGAATTGTATTAAAATTTAATTTTGATATTTGTATTTCATTAACATTAACATTATCTATTATTTCATTCATACCACGAAGACGAGCTATAAAATTTTTACATAATAAATATAATATCAAAATTGCTTCTATTATTTTTACCTAAATTTTGATTAAATTGTTGATCATTTAAAAATTTTTGTTCAATTAATTCACCAACATGACATGATATTGTTAATGATGTTGGTATTAAATTATCATCATAAAAAATATCAAATAATGCCGGTTGTGTTTTATCATTAAAATCAATACCAATTGATGTTACAATTGATAAACCACTTGGTAATATATCAATTTGATCAAATCCTTGAATATTCATATTTGATTTCTATTATTATAATAATTAGCAAAAAAAATAACAACAAAAAAATAAAATCTAACAAACCGATTTATGAAATTTTATTGAATGTATATCTTTATTTGTTGTTGTATTTGTAAATATTAATTCAATATGTACCATATTTGATGATTGTCGAAATGGTGTACGTGGAAAACGATATTGTATTTGTAAACCATGACCAGTTATACGATTTAAACAATCATATTGTCTTAGATTTGATGATGTTGACTACGCAAAAAAAGACAAGATAAAATTTAAATGTATAGAAATTTAAAAACATCTTACAGTTAAAGATTCTAATCCATGTAAATCATTAAAAATATTATTTTTTACGGATGCTACTTGAACATTTGTTGATGTTGAACCAAGAAAAGCTTCAACTAAATATAAGTTTGAAAGAAAAAAAAAACAAATATTTTATTGACTTACGATCCATTTCTAAAAGAGATTTTTCTGTTGCAGGAATGGTATAATCACTTGGAGCTATAGTCGATTCTGATTTAGCAACTATTAATAGTTGATTGGGTGTTGACTGAAAAATAAAATTTTCAATACAGTTAAAATACATAGAACGAAAGTTAAAATAGGTATCTATATTTATATATCGAGGAACGAAACATTTACACATGGCAATATTTATTATAAAATATTATAGAATCATATGATGGTTTATCCTCATGTGACTAATACATCCATTTGACTAGTTAAGAATGAGAGAATGGTACTTATATTTTACTTAAAAAGTATTTTGTGATTAGTGGTGAACCATCGTGATACAAAAATCGATATTTGATTTTGAAAACTTTTCAATGTCTCAAACGAGTTTTTGGAAATGTTATCGTCTGATTCCTTGTGAATAATTTTTCATTTCAAACTTTGTCAAATTTAAGAAGAGATGGTAATGAAAAACAAGACGATCTTTCATTTTGTTCAACATTTTGCGCTTATTGTTAAAATCGAATAATCATTCTAATCATGATTCTCGTTTGAATGCTTTCGCGTCAAATCACACAAAAAAGAAGAGCAATTTTTACATTTGAGAAATGGATAAAATATTTTTTCTTTCCCTGCTAATGTACTTTAGCTACTTGGTAAAAGAATATTTTACGTTTTTCACTTAATAATTTGCTGTGTATTCTGTTCGAAATACTTATTCAAAATCTGATGAGGTTTGGAACATTCTATGTAGGATAAAGATTTTACTTTTTCATCGTCAGTTAATTCATCCGACTCATTTTCTTCTTCTTCTTCTTCGGATTCTTCTTCTTCACTACTTTCTTGTTTATGTTCGTTTTCTTCTTCTTCTTCTTCTGGTTCATTATTATTTGTTGATTGTGCATCTAATTGTTCATATTCATTTGTATGATTTTCATTTTGTATTGTTTGTTGTTTTTCTATTTCATCATCTTCTTCTTCTTCTTCATCTTCGTCACTATCTGTATCAGGTCCTTCAGTGGAAGTTTCCTCTTCTTCTTCTTTTTCATCATCGGAATAGAAATTTTCATCATTAGTACTTTTCTTTCTTTCTCCTGATGTTATTCCTGTAGTTGTATTTGATTTTTTCGATACTGAATGTTGTGATGGTACTGGAGGTATTATTTCAACATTACGAACATTTGGATCTGGTTGTTCCAATGGAAAATCTGGTAGATCTTTATAACCTACTGCTTTTTGACCAATAACAAATGATAAAGTACCTAATGTATATAGATCATGATCTAAATATAAAATAAAATAAAAAAAATATCAATAAAAAAAAGAAATTTTTGTACCTCGAATAATTGATTCGAGAATAGGTGCTGGTTTAGGTGCTAATAGAATTTTTTTTGCATGTTTACTTAATGTAGGACATTTATCATTTTGAATTAATAATGCTCTATATATAAAACAAAATTTATATAAAATATAATAATATTGATTATTTTATTACCGAAGAAGTCGTGCTTTATCTCGAGTATCATAATTAGTATCATATTTAGCTAAATTAAATACATATTGAACTAATAAGTGAGTTTGTTTAGCATTAACAACATAAAGTTTAGCAGCTAAATTTAATATTTGATGTTTAACTATTGTTTCCTAAAAAACAAACAAATCAACTTATTTAAGTTAATTAAAAGAAAATCTTCATAACAAACTTCATCAGTAAATGTTTTTGCCATTTTTCTTAATACATCTGGTGCTAATTTATTAATACGATCAGAATATTCACCAATAAGCCATAAAATAGATGCACGTGCTGTTGGAACAGTAACTTTATCAACCATTCGAACAATATGTTTAATTATTTCATTAGATTGTGATGGCTAAAATAACAATAACAACAAAAAAAAAATGATTTTAAACATTTTATTAAATAAAAAAAAAATTTTTTTTTTTGTACATTAATTTGTAATAATTTTTTAATAACAACAACACTTTCAGCAACAATTGTTTCATCTTTTTTTGACATTAATGCAACAAGACCATTTAAACAAGCTTCAGTCACTTCTGATATCGTACTTGCACATCGTCCTATTGCATGAATACTATGAGCAGCAAAATCTTTATCCGAACTTAAAACATATGTCTCAAAAAAAAAAACAAATAATCAGAATTTATTTTAAAAATTAAAATAAAATTTATTATTTACTTGAAATTCTCGAAGTATTGTTGATATATTTGTAGCATTAGCTAATGTAGTAAGAATTTCAAGTTTATAATGTTTAACAAGACCACTATCATTTGAATGAACATAAAATGATTTTAAATATGGTTCAAATATTTGTTTATGTTTATCAGCTATGAATACTATTGATTTTAAAATAATTGTTTGAATTTCACTAGATAATATAATGCAAAAAAAAAAAACAAGAAGCGATTATTATTTTTTGCAACAAAAAACATCAACAAATCTACCGATGATGACGAAGTAAACGAAGAAGTGATTTAGCAACAATTTGAATTTCACTATGAGGTGCTACATAATAATATAATTGTGCTACAGCCATAACAACCTTTTTGAAAAAAGAAAATATACAATTAAATAATCTTTAACTTATAAGAAAAGTTAATCATCTAAAATTTCGAACTGACAAAAATTTTTTCAGATCTACATCTTTCTTAATCTACGTCAAGTTCAACAAACTACTTAAATTAATTTAAAATTTTCTAATTTGAACATTTGACTGGAATCTTTTGAAATGTTCAGATTAGAGAGGCGTTTGTAGTTGAAGGTTTAACTATCGATTAAATATTTATGAATTGAACAATGTTGATATGTAGAAATATTACGTGTCCTAGGGGTAATACTATATTTTTTATTTATGTCAATAACATTCATAATTTCCCGAGACATACTGTATAGATATTTCGAGAGAACATATCAAAGTAAGCATTTTAATCTATTGATACATGCATCCATGATGATAAAAACAATGATGTTAGAACAACTTTCCTCTCTTTCATCATCGATGTTCATTACTCATCAAATAGTCGAAATGGTTTAGTTTATAGAAAATTGTTCCTATTGAACTTTTCGTTTTTTGAAGAATGTCTCGGGAAATGATGTATATTAATAAAAAATAAGTCTGAACAAACATGATTAAAATACTAAGAGATTCATTTTACTTGATTAAAAAAAAAACTAATATCACAAACATTTTCAATGAATTCTATCACACAAGTATATCGTTCATAGTATTAGAATCAAAAGAAGTACGATATTTAGTAACTATTAATCTCATTCGAAAGATTTTATATTGAAAAAAAAAAATTAAAAATTATTTTCTAATAAAACAATATACATACAGCTGAATTTCGACTTTGTAATAATGGTTTTGTACATCGCAACAATAATCGATGATCACTATCCATTACATATGTTCTTTTCTCTAATGAATCTTCATCATCATTATCAATTTTTTCTATTTCATTTTCATAAAAATTTTTATTTTCATCTTCAATCGTCTATTAAAAAAAAAAGAAACAAATTTCTCTCAAATATTTACTTTTTTGAATTATTTTTATTAAAAACTTTATTCGGATCAATAAATTGTGAACGTGCATATCTTGTTAACATATTTAAAACTGTAACTTGTCCCCATTCATCAATATCAATTAAAAGATTACATAAACGTCGATAATTTTTATGTATTAAATCAATTCGTTCTGGACATACATGTTCAAATGCTTGTACAGCACTACCATTAACTAACTAAAATAACAAAAAAAAAAATAATTTATATAAATTAAAATAATAAACAAATATTTTCTTTTTCCATACAATCGTTTTATCAGCAAGTAATTTAGCAATAATTAAAACAAGTTCATCTTTTAATTCTGGATCCAAACTAAATATTAGACAAAAAAAAACAATGATCAATAGAAAAGATAATTACAATTAAATATACGCATATAATTTTGCTATAGCATTAGCAGCTGTTTTACGAACATAAGCTGACATATCAGTAACAGCATCACGAATAGCTAACATCATAATTGTTACAATTGTTGGAACACGAATACTAGATAATACACGTAATGCACTTGCACGAATTAATTGATTGGGATCCTAATATTAAAGAAAAACAAAAACAAAAAACAAAAATAATAATTGTAGAGATTTTTCTATAGTCTTTATTTTTTATTTTTTTTTTCTTACTTTTAATGCTCGTTGAAATGTAGCAATAGAAAGTAAAGCAAGATCTTGTTGTTCTTCAGCATAACGCATTAAATAAACATAAACTAATTTTTTAACTTCCATATTTTTTGAAACTACATTTTTAACAACAGCTGGAAATAGATCAGCAGCATCTTTACCTTTTGCAATCATCTAAATAATATTTTATCTATTCGGATAAAGATTATAACTCTTTTTTTTTTTTATTCTTACACCAATAATTCGACGCATAGCTTCTAATTTTAAATTATCTTTATTACTATCTAACATTTGTTTCAGATCATCATGTCTAAATAAATAAAAATATTATAAAATTTGTAATTTATATGAAAATAATTAACTTACTTCTTATAATCAAGTGAAAAAATACTTAATGTTGCACTTGGTTCAGTTTGTTCATCAGATTGATTTGATGTTCCACGTAATCCTTGAACATTCAACGTAGATGCTGCTGTTAATGTTCGTTCATTAAGACTCATATTTAAGTTTATTGAGAATATTGAGTGTTTCTCGAAGAAATCGATCAGAAAAGAAAATTGAATGAATAAATCAATCAATCAATCTATACCTGAAAAGACTGGTATCCAATCGAGAATAAGAACAAGAGAGATGTCAGTGATAAACAAATGTAGAGAAACATATTAAATACGAACGTTGATATGTATATGATGTACAAAGATGAATCGAAACAAAAAAAAAGTAGAATGCAAACAGTGAAGATTCTTACTAAAAGTACCAGATTTCAAAGCATTTAATAGTAAAGATGTAAATCAATGTATTAATTGAGTGTAGTAGCGATTGGATCGTCTGCTCAAAATTTGTGATGAATCTTTGTTAAATTGCGTTAGCTTCGAGAAGTTTTGAAATAGAATCATTATTAGGAAAATATATTCCAATCTCGTTCAACTCGAAGAGATTATCAATCGAAAAGCCTTGAAATTATCTATTCATAAGACATTATGCTAAGGCATTTCTTTTAAGCAATAGTTGAAGTGGACTGAAGCATGTATAACTGATACCCAGGTGGAATGGATAGAAAATGATTGTAGAGAACTGATTGACAAGAAACTCCACAAATCATGTGAAAAAAAAGGAAACGAAGTGTGTTTTTTAATCAGATTATTCCATTTGAATTGCAATCATCTTACAATGAGTTTTTCTAACAACATTTGACAAACGATATTATTTGATGTTTACTTGTGAAAGAAAAAGTCAACAAAATAACTTAAAATCAGTTATCTTTTTATTGAATTAATTAAAATCTGTTTTTTTTATCTTGAAAGGCAGATTTCATTTTATTCTAATCGGTTTTTCATAAAAAAGAACATCATTGAAGATTGTTCCTAAATATTGAAAGTCAGATACCTGTTTTGTATCAAAACGATAACTCAGATAGTCGGATTACACCTCTACTTGGAAAGAGAAAGGACAAGATATAAGTATATCGTACAAAGTTTTAGAAGGTGTACAACCAAAGACCAAAGATCGAAGCTTCGATTCAAATGAATTTTTAAATGAAAATTTAGTACAACTATCTTTCATTTTCGTCTAGTCCTTGGCAAAATCACTTCAAGACATTAGTTTTTTTTGTTATCACATAACATCATGTCAAAGAATTGTTCATCGACTATAGCTATTTGAAGATAATTTTGGATAGCTTTTAATTTATTTATTGATTGTTCATTTAAAGTTATTCAAACTCATTTAATAGGTGAATATTGTAAAAACTTTCGAGCTGATATATAAGATTTGGTTGTTCCAGTTCTATGGAATAGATTTATGATGGTATTAGACATACTTGTTGCGCATCATTTTGTCAATAAAACCAAAACAAATAATTCAAATAAACAAAAGAACTAGTAAAAATTGAATATAAAACAATTTACGAAAAATATCTCGAAGAAATCCATAAAAAAAAGACGAAAACATAAACATGAAATATTTATCACATTGTTTCTTTTATTGTAGTAAATCATTTTATCGCCGAAAATTGGGCAATTGTTATTTCATATCAGATATAGTTCGCTTGTGTTCAAACTCCCATGTAGTAAGTGTCTATAAGAATACGAAAAATTGAACATTATAGAAAAACAAAAACTATTAAGTAGAACCGTGTTTTTTTGTAAAGCATCAGTCAAATATATTGCTCCATTCTCTCCGATTGGATTTAATATGAGAGATAGTGAAGTGAGTGTCTGTATAAGGAAAAGAAAATGAAAATGAGATAGGTGAAGAGACGATGTCTATCACCGTGTTCCTTTTTAATGCATCAGCTAAATATTGAGCTCCATTATCTCTGATTTCATTGTGCCCAAGGTCTAGTTTGATGAGTGTCTATGTAGATGGCAGACAATTGATATAAGATTGAAAGATTTGAAGTGATGATGAAAGTCACTTTATTGTTTTGTAAGGCAGCAGCCAAATGTTGTGCACCTGAGTCTTCAATTTGGTTGAAAGCGAGGTACAATGTGTTAAGTGTCTTCATAGAGAATAGAAAATAATGATGAGAGATATATGAAGAAAGAATGATAGTCACTGTATTATTTCGTAAAACGTCAGCCACATATTTAGCTCCACGTTGACTGATTCTGTTAGATCTTAGGTCTAATGATGTGAGTGTCTGTGTCGATAGAAGAAAAAGAATATCATTTAGCTAAAGTGACAAAGAGAATAACCATGTTGCTATTGAGAGCATTGGTGAGATATTGCACTCCTTCGTCTCCCAGGCTATTTCGCTTGACATCTAGTACCATAAGTGTCTGTGTTGGTACGAGAAGATGTATATGAGACCTAATAAAAAGAAATAAGAGTCACCTTGTTAATTCGTAAAGCATCCGCTAAATATTTTGCACCTTGGCTTTCGATTTTATTGTCTCCAATGTCCAACGTAGTCAGTGTCTGTATGTATAGTGAACGAGAAACATGACAACTATATAAAAAAAAAACGATAGGCACCGAATTGTTTCGTAAGAGATCAGCTATATATTCGACGCCTTCAGCTTTGAATTCATTGTATCTAAGATATAGTGTGGTGAGTGTCTATGTACATCCGAAAAGCTACACATGAGAGAAATGAAGTGCAAACAATAGTCACCTGATTGTTTCGTAAGGCATCAGCCAAATATTTTGCTCCTTGCTTGCGGATACGACTGTATCCAAGGTCTATTGTAGTGAGTGTCTATGCAGTTAGAAGATGATAAGTTTGCGAGAAAAATGATCAATTATTTGACTAGCTCTGTGATTTCGTAAGTTACAGTAGGGCGTAAAAAAGAAAAGATTACCACCCATTTCTGATAAAAAAACTTCCCAAAAGCAGATAAATTTAAAACCTTTTTTATTTATACTGTAAGCGTATATTGAGAGTATAAAAATATGTTGATTTTGAATAGATTCTTTTTTTTTATTTAAATAGTTATTGCCAAACATTCCATTTTATCGATGTGATTAAATTATTTAAGACTGACATGTCCACTCTGTAACATTATTTACACAAATATCTATCCCATTCGTTAAGTTTTGAGGATTTCACTTACTATATATGACACTGAACAATCAATTAGAAGTTTTTCATAATATTGACATCTATATTATTGAAAGACGTATGAGATCGAGAATAGCTTCAGAAATTTTTATCCTGTAAAAATATGAGCTAACAATAGGTGATACGATACTTTTTCTAATGAATAAAAAAAAAAGAGTGATTCATTCAATGTTTTGTCAAATTGGTAATTCTTAGAACGTAGGTGAGCTCAAGCGAACAGCAACTGTAACTCTACAAGTATCGGTATACATTCGAACGATTTTTTTACTTTATGAAAATAATTTGCTGGCTTTAATTCATCACATTTGATAGCACTATGACTTAGTCATTATTAATTTCGATTCGCATAGCTGACAATATCTACATGAATTCAGAGATTTGTGTAATCTTACAGAGAACTTCATGATTTAACATATATCAGGTCTTTGTCTTTCGCCTGTTGGTTTCATGTCTGTATCATAAAATTCCAAACTCATTCTGTTCTTTTTTTCTAGGTTTTAGTTCTGGAACTCGTTAAAAACAGATGTGATAAGGAGAAATTGTAGTCAAACATTGATACTAAATAATTCTGTCTACATACCATATATGAATCGACGTCAAAAATTATATCTATCGGACGTGCAACTAGGCAACAGTCATAGTCTGTTGAAGATAACTCATATCTGACTTGTGACATGTCATGATCCATACCAGTGAATGGTCGTGTATAAAGCCAAACCTGACATGATTTTATAGTATAAGCAGCAGTCACTAGCCAATGTTTTTTATCCAGCCAGAATGGTGATCGATATGAAGCTATTAGTGATTTAAGACCATCAAAAGGATCGTACAATAGATAGTAATGGGATAAGAAAAATTCGAATTTTTCTAGTGCTGACAATTTATTTTGAATGAATTGCTCCCAATCCAGACCATCAAATATAGAGTCTAATGTTCGTCTATGAGAAATCAATTTGAAATGGCGAAGTAAAGGTGTCTCTGATAATAACAATTCCATATGCTCTTTAGATAGTGAACAGTCAGTGATGGTAAGTGACATTAATCTAGCATCGAATGTGGAATTCGATGGCGAAGACATTCTGTCATCAGCATCATTTATAGTACAGTCTTTCATTACGAATGTTCGTAAATAAGGCAATTCACGGAGAATAACAAGATAGTTACTATAGAGACAAGAATGGATTGTCAGATGCTCCAATCGATATGAAATTGGCCACAGTATATATTTCAACATATTACTCGTATTATGTAAATAAAGCTTCCGAAGATTACATTGAACCAGTATTGATGATATGAGAGTTCCTAGTGTTTCATATTCATTTGTAGTCGAATCAATCGAAAGAGAGATTAAAGATTTTGTTCTAATAATTTGTAAGAAATATTCTAAATCAGTGATATTAAAATCTTGAAAAATTAATGAACGAAGCCGAATCCATCGATCACTATCGAAGAACGACAATAAGGTGGAGTTTTCATGACTTTCAGCAATGTCATTGGAGATATTCATTGAAATAACATTTTCAGGTCGAATTATACGACAAATCACTGCAAAATCGGACGTAGACTTCAAATCCAAAGTGACATTATACCGATCGTAGCTTTCGGTAAGTGTGTAGAATTGTTTGCAAATACAACGAAATGGAAAGAGAATGGTTCGAGTATCGCAGAAATCGAAAATATGATGGATTAACTCGACAGGCAATACGAGAAGGGATATATTCGCCATCGTCAACAACGCTTAGAATAGAGTTAACTAACGGTCGTTACAACAATACTTCGTGATGGTGCAATTTTCTAAAACATAATTGGATCTATAATAATGATTTCTGTTTGTTTCTCTCTAGGCATAATATCACCCGAAAAGGGATGAATAAGACCCACATGAGTAGTCACACTTTAAATAAAAATCATCACTTTAACTGCAAAATTGTGTAGAATGAAAGAATGTGCGCGACACAAAACGTAGCAATTTCATATTTATCTTGCATGAAATGTTTTATGCAATCATTCAAGCTGAGTATAACAATGTCCTATGAAATTCAGGATCTGTAAAAAGTTTGAATGAACAGCTCTGTAAACAGAATATCGTGGAAATCGTTTGATCTTCAAAAAAACAGTTACCTATTCTACGTCTCCAGCTCAAAAAAGCTCAGGCGTATCCAATAAAATATATTTGATCAAAAAAAACACGTTTCATTTCGATCAACTAGATGTCAGACGTGAATAATAAATCTTTTTGATAAACGACCAATGAGTTTTGCATTAAACGAGGGTGCTACGAAGCATTGCTCAATAAAATTTAGACTTTTGATGTAATTATCTATAACAGAAAACAATATTAATATTTACCTTTTATATATTTTTGCTTACTTTCGCTCCGTTTATTTTGTCAATGACAATGTTTGGTATGCTCTGCTTCGAAGACATTATTTTTTTTCTCTTCGATCATACAACATATAGGTAATATTGACATTGAGTCATATTTCAGCCTTTTTTTTCGCGAGTATGACTCAACTCGATTATTATCGCTGGTTACGTTCTATAATCTAGCCTGTTTCATGATGAGAAGAGTATTCAAGAACACTGCAACAGAATAGGTCATTGATAACCATTATGTTTAGTTATTAAAATATTGACAATGATGACATGAGAGAGAATATAGTATGAAAGCGGGATGCATCAAGGTGTATGCTAAGATTGCTCAGCACTGAAAATTATTCCTGAAGATGGCGTAAACCTTCAGTCCTTTCTGTTATCTTGAAGTGTGTTAAGCACCAGCCCAACACACACTCTGTTTGTTTTGTAAAACTGTAGTATAACAGTTTACTAAGTATGTAGATGTATAAATTGGTAAATGAATGCATACTTCTCTGGATGTAGACAGATGCAGATGAGTCTGGATGTGACTGAGCTATCTTCACAATGCGCGATCTGAAGCTGATGAAGGTGGCTGTGTGCATAGGTATCCGTGTAGAAAAAGACTAACACAGACACTCAAACACATTGCGATCTATACACTTTCTTCCACTATCCATGATTTATATCATAAATAACTTTTGAAGTAAAAGAAAAATAAAGCTATAGGTCCACATGGACTCCAAGACAACTACTGTGTTAGTAGAACGATTTTTCATTCTTTTAAAGCTGATCTCCTTTGTCTCCCATTGTTTTTTTCAAATAGTTTTACATGATGCGTTCATATCTTATTCATTTATAACGCATAGTTCAGTTTTTCTTCATATTGTGGGTGTTTTCAGTTCATTTTTCATCAAAATCATTTCCGTGGCCTTTGTAGTTTGATAGTGTAGATACGGTTAATAAATCGCATTTAAAACGAATTGAAGATATTTTATTCTCAGATATAAATGATACCGATGACGATATCACTGATGATTAAGAGTTGGATTTGTATAGCGATTGTGACATTAGTGCTATTCAATAAAAACGATGCATCCACTGACGAACATATATTAGAAAAATGATCCATCCATTTTCGATACTGGTGAAAAGGATGTTTTTACAAATAGTCAACCGGAAATAATAGAGAAGGCTGGTGCGACATGGTCTAGTTATCCAAACATGAAGCACAGTCAGTTATCTGCTGTCAAGATAATGACAATTAAACCTGGCTTCAGTATGAAAATCCAAATGACTTTTGAGTCTTTAAAACAAAAAAAGATACCATTTGTGTTCAGCACAACTCGGTCGCAATGTTTGACAAGCCTGCCACTTTTGTCAAAAGAATGTTTGTCTTTCTCATTCTAGAAGCGTTACTTTAGTGACTTGTCAAATATGTGAAGAAAAAGCTAGCAAAAACATTGTATTTATTGAATGAACCTGAATCAGTTCAAATGAGGATACCATTGTCACGAGAAACTAGTATCATAGTTTTGTTTTACTTCTGATAAAAAGAAAGATACAAATAAAGATGCATAAAAAGCAATCATTCTCACTTTCTTACATATAACCAGTCACTCATGCCCATGCATGAGCATATCTTTATCCTTGCTAGTTAAACTAGAAAAATCTATAGTTTTTTCAACTAGGCCAAGCCATGTCATGAAATAACGACCGGGCAGTTTTTCGATGTAGCAGAGTTTCGTATTATCATCATCGGCACCGATATGTTCGTTTTTTACACAAACAGCAATCAGAAAGCAAAAGCACATGTAAATAGAGCAATAGTATTAACTTTTCGTGATTTTATATGGGTGCGACCAAGCGGACCCTAGAACAGCTACGAAGTTCCAAAATCAGGACAGGCACGAAGAATTAAAATGTCTACTATAAAATCATAAAAATATATATGAATATGTGACTTTACACTTGGAAGCAAACATTCACACAAATCTTTTATTTCTTATGGCTCTCACTTCAGTTGACGGAACAAAAAAATGACGCTTCCTCCTGGAATAAAGTACTAGAAGAAGGATGATATTTGTGTAAGTTAATAAGAAAGAAAACTTATGTGCAAAATCTCTTCAAAATAAAATTGAATGGATTCATAGTATAAAGTTTCATTATTCTATGACGGATCTAGATTTCGACCGTCAAATTGTAAAGGAGGTTACGAATCTTAAGAAATGTGTAGAGCAGGTGGAACTAAATATCTCCTGGACACTCTGACTTTATCTAACTTCATTCCGTTGAAATATTAACGATACCAAGCAAAAAATCTTATTATGTCACACTTGACCAAGCAGCATTATTTCACTTTGTGTTGATGGTTGCTTCAGTTACCACGTGTTTGCTTCCTTTCTCCAAGCATATATAGGTGTATAGGCAGGTATGCTTTGGTATTAGTTGTGCTTATTCAAAATAATCAAGGCCTTTATGTGTGCAATCTTACCCGTATTCTAACATTTTATATCCAAGTCTTCAAATATGCCAATCATCAAGGAAAGTAAAGAATGGTTTCAAGAAATAAATCAACGTTATGTACCAGGGCAATCGTTTGCACTTGAAATCGATCAAACCCTATATCATAAACAATCAAAATATCAGGATGTGTTGGTCTTCAAGAGGTATCCAGTCAACAATAAATCGATCCAGTATTCTCATATATGTTTTTAGCACGGCCCATGGCAATGTACTTGTCTTAGATAATCGAATTCAATGTACGGAACGAGACGAATTTGCCTATCAGGAGATGCTAGCATTTCTTCCTTTACTTGCTCATCCAAATCCAAAACGAGTTCGTACTGTAGTATACTTTCCATTTCAGTCTTATCTCTTTCATTTATCGTCAGGTTCTAATCATCGGTGGAGGTGACGGTGGTGTTCTTCGTGAAGTTATCAAACATCCAAAAGTTGAAGAAGTCGTTCTGTGCGAAATTGATCAGGTAGTTATAAATGATTGGTTATAACATTGAATGCTATTTAGGAAAGTCTATAGGATGTAATTGATGTCAGCAAGAAGTATTTTCCAGAAATGTTCAAAGGTTTTTTGTCGCCAAAAGCAACGATTAATATTGGTGACGGATTTGAATATCTCAAAATTCATAAAAATGAATTTGACGTAATTATTACAGATTCATCTGATCCAGAAGGTACATCATGATATTTTAATCGCTGTAATATTTGTTTGTTGTCAGGTCCAGCTGAATCTTTGTTTACAAAGTCCTACTATGAAATGTTGAAGGCAGCACTAAAACCACCACATGGTGTCATGATTTGTCAAGGTAACTGTTTACTCAGAAAAAAAATGATCTCTTGTTTTCAGAACGTAAATGTATCAATGTGAAACAGCAGAAAGTATGTGGTTAGTTCTTGATTGGATAAAAAAATTGATCACTATATGCCGTGATATATTTCCACTGGTCGCCTACGCATATGTATCTACGCCGACTTATCCAAGTGGCACTATAGGCTTTATTGTAGCCAGTCTTGATAAAGTACGTACATCTATTCACATCAAAAAAACACTATGATGATTGATAAAAAGCATGTCAACTTCTCATTATCTTCTGACAAAACCAAGGATCAGCTTTTCTTTCTATTTTGAACAGTTGACTCAATGGTCTTCGGTTCAAATTGTGGAATGACTGCAAAAGTATTTTTC
Organism: Rotaria sp. Silwood1; assembly: GCA_905250075.1. Taxonomy (NCBI): domain Eukaryota; kingdom Metazoa; phylum Rotifera; class Eurotatoria; order Philodinida; family Philodinidae; genus Rotaria; species Rotaria sp. Silwood1. The sequence goes on along the minus strand of CAJNOP010000579.1, from coordinate 86,523 downwards.
TTCAAAGCACTGGCACTTCCTGTTCACATTCTAACTCTAATATTAAGTTTATATCGTGCCGATCCGATGTTCAAATTTTCAAAATGAATCGTGTTACATTTAAAAGGCAAAATATCGAACTTTTGTAGTTTACCATATTCTGTGGTACTTTGTGTAATCTAAAGTACAAAAATATGATATTTTCCCTTTGTCAAAATTTAGCTTTTTTATGAATTAACACGTGAATCTGAATCAAAGATTTTTGAAATGTGAAAAACTACATTCAGAAAATCACTATTCAAAAACGGAGCTCTGTCTATTTCTTGATTGTTGAAAACAAGATTCAGAGAATCAATTGAAAAGAGTACGCTAAAGATCTTCTTGTCCTAGCAAAAAGTATCTTTATTTAAAACTGTTTTTTTTTAAACTAAAGCTACATGTGCTGTAAAAGAATGCTTTCTCTTAATCATCATGAAGACCTAGAAGTCGATGATTGTTTATAGAATAAGATAAAAATTCATTTTACCCAAAAAACAATTACCAAAGATGTCTCGTTTTTTCAACGAATTGATCAATATATAGAGACGCGAATGCTTTTAGAACTACATCTCACACAGACAGACATATTGTTATTGACTTCTGTTTCTAGCATTGACTTTTGCAATGCTTGCAATGTGAGAATTCTTTCTATAATATCTAGATGCTAGTTTAGAAGATACTGTGATTATTTCATCCAACAGCACTGAATTCTTTTGTCATGAAATGTGCTTATATTTAAATTGAACAAGTGGTACTACGCTCATGTACATTTATCGAAATGTGAGCAATTATTCTTTACTAGACACGAAATATTGACCTAAGACAATCCATTTTTTTCCCCAGCATTTCTCAAGTCATCTACTGATTGTTTCTTACACATTAGAGTACTTTACAATTGCGATAGAGATATAATTCTTTCCTAATGTTTGATTTGAAATATTCATCGAATTATCTAGCTTTCTAACAAATGAATTTTTCCTTGAAGTTTTCTATGTAGTCAGGAAACAAAATAATTAATTGTTTTTCAAAAATCTTGAGAAAATTTGTTTCACTTCATACAAAGTAGCAAAAACACAGATATTAAGCTGAGACGAAATAATAATAATAATGTGTTTAGCTGGATAAATCAGCAGATAGTTGATAGTTCAAAGAAAGTGTTAAAAGAAGGCAAGGTAGTTCAGTGAACACTTAAAATGAAGCTTTAAGAAAGGGCTGTCTGTCATAGTTATAAAGTATTCTGAAGTATAAGACACAACCGGTAGATGGCTTCAAAAACGCTCTTGGAAAGATAGGGTTTGATCTGTGTTAATATTTGATGTTCGGTAAAGAGTTATCATTCACACTGCGGTAAATGTACGTGAGCGTCATACCAACACGTCTATTTAGATAGAGGTACTGACGTTCTAATTCCGAATTCAAATAAAATTAGTGGACAATAGTGAACAAAAAAACAAACTTCTTTTCGAATAATATAATGTTTCTAAATTATAGAATAGTAAATTGAATGAACCTGTAGACGAGAAATTAGCTGATGAACTCGATACCAAATATTACACGAGTGATATACATCGTGCTGCTTTTGTTCTTCCTGCATTCGCGCGTAAAGTACGTATTCTAAAGAAGAACATTATATATAAGAGATCTAGTTTTACTTTTTTAGGAACTGGAAGATAATAAAATATGAAACCTATGATACGGACATGCATTCAGCTGATAACATTGTGTAGTTTCATTAGCTTGAAATAAAAATATCTGATGATGGAGAACGAAGTACAGTTCTTGAACAAAGTAATAAAATAATGATTGAATAAAAAGTAATTTTATGGCTAGATAAATAATTAAGAGAACCTACAAATGAAGTCATAATCGCACCCTTGCTATACTCTTAAACAAAGACTGACAAATATAAATTGAAATTTTTTTTTCTTTCATCAAAGCCTGTTTCCAAGAGATAGTGAGATTATCATGATGCGTAACTTAGGTGGCACTTTCTATCGAAAACATTTTGTCCACATCATTTTCCATTATCAGTACAATTTTGTTGACACGATAAATGTTCTTCATCTGATTTTCTGTACTTTTTAGTTGAAATTATTATCTCTTTCAACGAAAGACTAACTAATAGTGTCATCACATGGATATTATGGATATTGGGTGTGAATGGCACAGATGTGGTTATTGCTTAAATCCACACCCAGACTAGCGATTATCATTAAAACGGACCATTCACGGATCTATCCAATTTATTTTGCTACCTTTAGCATATCTACTTATTCAAAACTTCTATTTATGTTGAGGTTAAGGCGTTGTTTATATTTTACATGATCTGTTGCGTTAATTTTTTACGCCGTTTCCTGTCATCATAGCTAATACGTATCTGAGGAAATGGTGTATAAAATTGATAGTATAATATACTACTAATATTGATTCTAGAGGATATATTATAAAATTTTTGTTGGAAATTGACCGCATCAAATAATGTTGTCCAGCTGAGAAGTACTTTTATAATCAATTCGATAGTTCTACGGTCAAAACTATAAAGTTTTTCGTGCATGCTATAGACATGGAACTGGTACTGGTTGCTGGCTGTTCCAGATTTCATATCGTTCAATTGTCAGTAGGTCGATTGCTCCGTTTCGATCTGACTTACTCAGATCGGTATCAGGACCATTCATCAAGAATCCAGACCGATTTCGCCTCTGATATACCCATCGAAAAGGGTAAGGTTATTAATCACAAAATTGTTGCAGATGATTATAATGCTTCAAAAGAAAAAATCTTCCTTGATAATCACCTAGATGTAGGTATGGTAGATGCAGATGCTATGTGGATATAAATGAAGAAAAGGATCCACCAACACTCATATTGACACTCACAGTTACACCCATCCTTAGAATGTAAGCAATTTCGAGTAGCACATTAGCTTATGACAAGATCAAGTTATTGTAGTTTTGAGCGAAGCGCAGTCTTTCGCTTCATAAACATTTTCTTGAATGAAAACTGCCAATTTTATCATCTTGTGCTCAGAGTGGCGTGCATATAAGACAAAAGACATGCATATCCAACTGTGTTGCGTCACTTAACTTTACGTGAAGTTATTCTTGAAAAAACGAAAGATATCTTTTTAGAATCCGATAGCAATCAACATTGGTGAAGAAGTTAGACGAAAACAATAAATTTCAGTTTAATAAAAGACGTGAACGTGATTTATGGCTTATCAGTACCTATGAAAATAATCGCACATGTTTGCGTTCGAAAGCGTTTTTTATCAACTCACATATTTTCGCTAGATTTCAAAAGCATTTATTTGAATGTGTTGAACTACATTTCATTCACTAAAGATACATTATTTTTCTTTTCTTTTATCCGTATTAATCAACTGATTATATGTACACCATTGTATTTCACACTTCTCATTAATTTCTTCAGCACAAAACAAAATATAAAAGTTTCCGCAAAGATGTATGGTAGTCAATATATCAATAGTCGAAGTATAGTGGACATACTAATGCTTCTTCTATCTATTTATACGTTACTTTTTATTAAAGCATAATGGAGCACTTGAATATATCAAATATACAGCTACGTGTGCTTCTCTGATCACGATATGATTTTCGACATCTTTCAAAATATTGGCGAAGACGTTACTGGGAAAAGAACAGTACGATGGTACCAATACGTGAGCATAATTAATATGGATGAATGAACAGAAAAATATTTTCACAAGAAAAAAAAGTGAAAATATAACTATCGATAACATCCTAGAATGTAAATCTGTGTAGTCTATATAGTCACGCTTACAATCAAGCTAAAACTGTCAACGAAACTCGATAGTTCGATGATGATTCTCCGTGAAACACAGAGTTATATCCTCTTGTGAATTTGCTTCAATTCGTTTGATTTTAACCTAGACCTTTATGGTCTGATATTTCTAACTAAAGAAGAATATTTGTGTACAAGGTTTTCTTTTTGCTAGATATTTTTCTATTAACTCTGACTTCTTTCTATGCATATCAGATCGCACATTTTGAAGATTGTAAAAGAACGACTAATGAAGAAAATTTCCCAAATGATCAATCGCTTATTCGTAGAAACATACATAGTCGTATACAATTCACTGCGCTGATTCCAAATAGCAAAGTCTTAGCGACTCGTACATATTTCTAGATTCTGTATTATTATTCTATCATAAGAGAGAAAAAAACTAAATATGCAAACGTGTCTTTTGGATATAATATTTTTTCATGTAATGAAAAGATAAAGAAATAACTTTATGTTATGTATTGCATTACATAATCTCGTTCAATTTATCGCTTGTTTTGATAAAGTATCCTTACTGTGCCAATGCTTTATTTTTTCAGAAATTAGCATAAGTTTTTCTTTTTCTTCCATTGTTATATACTTTGCTGCACATGTATGATTATGATTAATTTGTGCATATATGATGATAAAACGAAAAGACATGTCGAATGAGTGTTTGTAGTCAATATAAGAATTACTTCGCTGCTTTATGGCTTAATATTTAAAACTTAAGATTACAGTGTCTATAAAAAAAACGCAGTCCTCTGAATTATTTTGTTTAGTGATATATGCTAGATTGATTACAAGATTGAATTTGATGAAAAACACCCTTATCAAAATTGGGTTCAGAATAATAGTACAGAATTTAGAAAGTTCCAAGGACTGCTAAGATCCTGATATTTGAAATTAGTACAGTGAACTGTACTTCTACGAAAAAGCAATTGATCACTTTAGGTATTTTCCTCGTCAAATTTACGCATAGAAAATTCTTAATATATAAGTAGAAGAATACAAAGATTTCTGTAAAAATATTTATAGAATGAAAATACATCATATATCTGATTTTTCGATTCAATTTCATTATAACACTATGTATTCGTCAATGAGAAATAAGAGATGTAAAAAAGAAAAGCGAAATACGCCGATAAATATTTTTACAATGCATCAATTTGATTGTTGAAGGAACAGAATATAGTAAGAGGTATACTTAGAGAAACAAAAACGGAGGCAAAACAAAAGCAAACGGCTGTTATCCGTATCAGTTGTAAAATTGTATTTTGAGAGAATGAAAAACTATGCATGATAAAATGCATTATTCGTCGAGTGAATGGATTATAAAAAATACTCGAACTTTTATCGAGAGCAAAGCTACCAGCGTTCCTCACTAGTATATACAAGCAGTAAATGACAAAAACAAAGAAGCTGAGTTAAAATTTGAGTAGAGCATTGTGGTGATGGTAAATAAACATACGCTAATTTTTTCTTTTCAAAAATAACCCTTTTGAATAGATGAAAGATAATATAAAAATGATGTTCGAACAATGTCTCATTAAAAATTATGTTAAGAAAATAAGAAAGTATCCTACGGTCAAACGTTGTGTTAAAAAATTTCACTGAGATCTTATAAGTCAGTATCCTTTTGTTATATAACTTTCTTAGATTGCTCAAGAAGTTCTTTCCGCCAAGTTAAACTTATTTTATTTATCTGCGCTTGTCGTGTTTGTTATAAAACTATTTTCATTCGCAATAGTCAAATACCTTCTACTGTGCTATCTGTGCCCATGTTATCAAATTGGTCTCATTTTTGACGATTCTCTAGCAAACTTCAACGATTTGTGTTATTATATGAAAACAATTCTTTTTTTCTTCTGTTTAGATCATCTGATTGTCAAAGTTAATATTAAGTGTTATTTTATCAAACAGAAATTTCGTAATGTTTACTGCACGTAAAGGGAAGGAAGTATCGCTCTTCTCATTCACAAGAAACATACAGAAATACGATGATAAATGCATTGAGACGTAGCCATTGTTGTAGATCCTAATGATACGACGAGATCGAATCATTAGAAATATAAACGGTGAATTTTAAATAGCACTACGAAAAAAATGAAATATCTCTGCATCGGTTCAATGAAATGGTCTAAGTTTTTGGTTAGTGTTAGAGATTCGTTCAAAGCTTTTTTGCATACGGATACAGTTAGTAAATACTACTGTTGAGTACTATTCTCGGTATCATGAAAATAAGTTTACGCGTTATTATGCGAATGAATATAGATAAAAACGTGATGCTCTTGAACGCAAAGATCGTATTTTTTTTTCAAAAAGTCGGTGATAATATGCTATTTTGTACCAGAGAACAAAACGAACGACGAAACTCCAATTCGGATTCGCTTTAGTTACGGTCTCTGTTTTGTACATATTTTTCTCGTTAGTAGTACGAAACTTGGTTTTTTCCTAAGCTGCTTTTACAAAGAAATTTCCTTCAAATTTGACGCAACTCGATAAGCTTGATTCGATCACCAATAAATTTCTAGTGCTAATGGTAATAACTGCTGTTTCCAAAAATCTGTTTTATACATCGAAAAATGTTTTTTTCTTCCAATAAGTTTTACTTCTATTTTAGGATAGTTTTTATATTAGTTGCATCTTGGATTTATCGGTTGAAACGAAAAAGGACCAAGTTCGGTTGGCAATTCATATCACACATCTCTAACAATTGGAAGAAACACAATGGTGTATAAATTTCTGAATAGGTAAGTCATATTGACTTTGATAGAATCAAGAGATGAAAATGTTTTGTTGTTTGATTTCAGACTGCGTACAGTGTTCAAAATTCGTAATAATAAAGAATACGAGATTAATCCGGTTGAAAATCATGAACCAAACAATCGTAGTAAACTTTTTGCCGGCTTCAGGCAAATTGTAAGATGTGTTCTGCACTTTTCGCGTCACTAAAAGTAATTCCAATGCAAGTCCTAAAAGTAAAAAAAACGGTTCAAAGCTGAAGCAAGATTCCCATTAGATGTGTAAAAGTTAGTCTCATCATACATCTGTACTTATGCTAATCTAATGATTTCAGCCTTCTTCATAAGTAGCAGCACTCTCTGCAATGACGTTTAGGAATAATATTCTTCTGTAATAAGTGCGATTGATGTTGAAAATTCTTCCAAATTCTTTCGAAATCTTATACATCGTAACAGGTTCGTGATTTTTTGAAATAGGGCATTGATAGTAAGAATTGGTCTAAAATTTTATTTCTAAGTTTCCATCTTTTTCAAAACATGAGTCTCTGTTTCCATTATTCGTAACAAATACATTTCGCCGGGTATTATTAACATTTCACACTACTTCAATGCAATTGACTAAAATGTTTTTCGTTGAAAGTTGCGGTTCGGCAATCGTATGGATTATACAATGTTAATTTTGGGTGCTTGCGGAGCAGTGGTGTATGCCGTCGGTCATCTTTTCTTTGTTTTACTCTTTGGACAATTGATTGATCTCTTTGTTACATACACGATATCAACTTCATGTATTAGTGACAATTCAACTATGCGTAATCTTGACAACTTGACACTGAAGAATAATCCTGTGAATGCGAAGTATGATGAATAATTTCTATTGTCTTAGATTCGCAACTTTGTCTGAAAGGGAAACGTATTCTTATTATATTTCAGTCTTATTAATATTGCCCAAGAAAGAACCATTAGAAAAGGATAGTCGTTCTGAAAAAAATGCATGAACATCTTTGAGAGCAAAATTCTTGGAAAACCTTTTTCATCTCATATGACAACACTTAAATTTTTGAGAAGCTCATAAGAGAAATCAGTTGTACATTAATTTGTTAACATTAAAATCAAATATCTTATTTGAAGTCTCATAAAGCAATCTACGTATATAAAATACCTTAAAGAGCTCACTCGTCTTTTTTAGCCTTCATCAAACTGTCAACGACAAAAGTATGAATTCGACTCTCCATTTATCGTTTCATGATGATGTTCGAACAAGAGTAATTTATCTTGTTAGTAAGTAGGAATGTGTCATGTATATTTGCTGTTTAAAATGGTTTTCTCATCGAATAAAGTAATTGGCACAGTGGAATGCTTGGTTTCCTACTTTCAATATGTTTTCTTCGAGTTGGCATCTAACAGATTGACAAATCGCATGAGAGTAGGCATTTTCAAAGCCACACTTAGCCAGGTATGTCGTTTTTCTGTTTTATCGGCAGAAAATTTATGCAAACTACAACATAGTTTATAAATTGTCGACTACCTATTCTAAATATCGGTTGCCAATCAATTTGACACTTCATGTTTGATAAAAACTCAATGAAATCAGTAGAATCTGTATAGAACTTATTCCTATTCAGTCGCTTGTTGGAGTTATGATCTTTTATCACATAGTTGTATAAACTAGAGAGCCTACTATCAGAACAAATGTTCATCTTTGGAGATAGCCAACATCTTCATCTAATTCTTAATTGTATTTCGAGAGCTCCATGATTCTGTAGATGGTATTTAGAGAGTGACAAATCATCGTTCTTGCAGTTAAAGTGAACCGATGTATATTGGCCTAGAAGAGAAATTTTTTTGTGACAACGAATTCTAGTGTTATTGAAAACAGGATGCCTCGAATATTCACGGGATGTGTAATAGAACTGTGTCGAGTAAGATGAACGCTCAAATACTATATAAGAAAACTTGACTTTTCTTTTTTTCTTAGTTGATATTTTGTCTGGATTGGGGAAGATTCGTCTCTTTTTCAACTTTGCTACGATGAAGTCAATCCTGTTTTTTTGTTTGATAGTGACTCAAAAATTTCAAATATCAACGTTGAAGTTGTTTGATCTCTCAATATGAAGCTACGACGTTTATTAATTGCTACTATTTCTGAAGCCTCTTAAAGATGTGTTACCGTTCACGGGTATTAAAAAATCAATGAGACAAAATTTTCGGAAAGTTCAACTTATTCCCCGAAGTACCCTACTTCTGTCTTACTTCGAATTTTGTTTCTTCCGAATACAGAACTTCGATTGGATGAAAGCTTGTTGATAGTCCGGCCTACTCATAACTAACATCTACAAAAATCATCAATTTTATCGGTTCTCATGAGGTTGAGACTAACTTCTGACTTGACGAAGGGACTTTCGAATCGCAATAAGATATCTTTGTGAAAAAGCGAATGATGGATTTTCAGCCTGATTTTTTCCCGTAAATAGATTTTGTGGTTAATAGAATTTTCTAACAAGTGGGACATTTCGTCGTGAGACTTTTTCTTATCTTAAGTTAAGGATATTTTCGTTTTAATTTTCTCACCTATTTCCACGAAAATATCGTTCCCAGTGGAAGATCTGCTATTAGTATTAGTCAGCGCAGTCTATAAGACGCATTGGGGAGTCCATCTCCATACGTTATCCACTTGAAACATGTTGGTTTATTAATTTTTTTAGCATCTAGCAAAAGTCGAACGTCAGAAATGTTGATGTACACTTTTATCCAATAATACAACACTTTTGAAGTTTTACACTCGGCAGAAAGTTTTACTACTCAGTGGGTCCATCGAAACCGCGAGAATTTTGCGAAAAGTTACTCTGTCTATGATATACAGACCTATCATAGAGTGAAGCCTGACGTGTTTTGTCAGAAAATTTAAACTTCTGAGCTACAAGAACCGTTCTCCGTGAACATTTATGGTCTGTTGTTAAATATTAGCGGGATGAGTCTCGAAGTACATAGCGAGAAAGTTAGATCCAGCTCATTCCCCATTCATAGATCTTGACATACATGTCGGTGTTCTTTTGATTCCGTCACAGAACGCGACAGACATTTCAATTGTTTTGTCGCGGTCTCTTCCACTTGAGAGGAACTCATAAAAGGCTCATTTTTGGTCCCTTAAAAAGATATAATGGACGCTCGAGAGTTTCTGTTTGCGATTAAGATGACTCTATCATGTTTTACAGTTTAATTTCATTGGGGTTGTATGGAAACTTTTTGTTTCTGAATGCACCCGTAGTCACCAAGAGCATATGGTAGAATTTCTAATCTAGCTAGCCTTGGCCATTTAAAAGTCTTGATCAGTACATACGTATCAGGTAGTTTTAAGATTGAGACAAAATGGAGTAAATAAAATTTGAAATAAAAACTAAGCGCTCTAGTTAGTAAATAACATTTAGGAACACGATATTTTTTAGAAGCTGATCTGACATCCTAATATATGAGTTTATTAAAATGGAATTCGACCGAGGAATAAAAATAAACTAAAAACATATACTAATCTGATTGATATTGAAGATAAATACTATTCGCCAGCATTTTTAGCTAAACAGATATTGATGTTAAGAACATTTAGAACTGGCAAATTTTTTTTCTAGTAGAATTAGATCAATCTTTGGATGAAGCAGTGGTTGGAAAGGGAATAAAACTAGACTAGTAGAAAGTATTTTTCAGTATATTGAGAGGTAAGCCTGTTTATAATTCAGGTAATATCAGCAGTATTTTCTCTACCGATCAATTCATTGAGGAGATTTTCTCATGAACATAAATCTATTGAATAGTTTCGGCTGCTTTTTGACTAAGAAGAGATTTTATTCTGACTTTTATTCAGGAAATTTCGCACTGCACAAATAAATGTCTACGTTCGGATGATGAGTATAGTTGTCATGTGCGTCATCATCAACAGTGAAAAGAAGAAGATCAAAGAAGAAATATTTTCAAATGAGTTTGAGTGCTTATTATGAATGATTGTGCAGCAGAAGACTCTTAAGCGAGAAATTGAAAATACATTTTCTTACTGAAATCAAAACACTTGTTCACATCTAGAGGAACTAATTTTGCTCAAGTTGTTTTTTTTTCGTCTGTGACATTTTAAAAGCCTTTGATATTAGTGCGTCTTATTGTGAATTTAATTTATCACATGTGACTACAATTCTGTTCAATAAGTTGTGTCAATAAAAATAAATCAATGATTATGTCAAATATTTCGGATTTGCAAGGAACGCATGTCTCTAAACATTTTCTGTTTCGTAGAAGTCCGGTTGATTTATTGTAGCTTGACATTTTCTATTGATTGGATTACAAGGGAAAAGTTTAACAGCAACTAGTAATAGAATGGTGCCTCTACGTTGGAGTTGACGTGATATTTAAATTTCCGGGAAACTTAGACTTTATTTTATAAATTCAATTGGTCCAAAAAGCCATATAAACCGTGAAGTCCGTATTAGCCGTAGTGACTGTGGTGTGCTTATTTGTTTGGGTCAAGATGTCGTGCTACTTTCACCCAGTATCTTGCTGTCTGAGAAGCCCTGCGTCAATGACCACTACGATCCTTGTGTGCATAGTTTCTGTTTCCTGAAAATCTAAATTTCATACAATCTGTTATGTTTGTACGGTTTCAACCGTTCACTATCTATTTCGTTTAGAAATAAGTTTCACTATTATGAAACTAAGGATTTATATGTTGTATCGACATAGAAGAAATATGATTGACAACCATTAATACTAGCATTCTTTTCATTGTTTAGAGTATCTCATATTTTGATACGACGCAAACATCGACCAACGATCTGATTGAGTAAGTCTTATTTTTATATTAGAAAAATTTGCAAGAGAAACTAAATGAAAAGATCATGCATTATGTACTTATGTTTCTTCGACTTTGTTAGTGTATCGTCCGAAAATGTCGAAATTGATATAATCTATCTCAACAGTTGATTTGTTGTTTTTCTTTTCATAGCAATGTGGCTTTAATACAAACAGGTATTGGATGGTCAAGCTCAGCCGTGTTTTCTTCTTTGGTATTCTTCGTCGGAGCTCTAATTCTTGCATTTGTCACCGATTGGAAACTTGCATTGATCGTATTTATTGCACAACCACTGAGTTCACTCGCTTCCATTCTGCTATCGAAGGCAAGTTCATTAGGAATCTTTTTCTTCGCCTTATCAATTCAAGTGTAACTACTCAAATCACTATTATACAAGAAAACATACGTGATATGTTTCAGTTGAAAAAATTCCATACAAAAGTCTTAGAATAAGAATTATGATTTGTTTTTTTGACTAATACGTTCTCGAGATATCATATGCCTCAAGAATTTAGCTCAATTTGCTGCATTTTTCGGTTGTTGAAATATTAGAACTAATATTTTTTACGAAAAATTCTGCCTCATGTATTAGATGTTTGCATGAAATGGATGAAGCATAATAGATAGAACAGTAAAAATCGGTTGAGAATTTTTTTCCATGTCCTTTGAGAGAAAGTTTTATTGTCTAAAATCTATGAAGTTTATTTTTCAAACATAATTTCGCAGTTAGCAAAGAGTTTTAAAAATAAGCAGCACCTCTCCTGCCCTAACCTGACTCGAAACTTCCTTATTTTCCAAGTTGGTCATGACATGATTAGTGTTTGTTGCAAAGTTGAGCTTTTGTAAGTCGATTCAAAAGTAAGCTGTGTATCCTGATGAGTTTAAAACCTCTTAAAATTGTACACAGTATTTTAAGCTATGCTCGCAAACCAAGTTGGATTACTTTATGAAACAAACTTCTGGTAACATTTTTTTCATGTTGTACTTTCGAAAGATGTTGATTAAATAGACTTTGTCTCTTAAAGTTTTGCAAAGGAATGGAAACTGCGATTTAAGAAGAACGTTTATATATTTGTGAATATTAATATTGTTGTAAAATGGTTTACTTTGTAGTTTTTCTCTTTTTCTGTAGATGCTCAAATCTGTTCTATGTTTTTGAAAACAAAAAGATGAGCCATACAAATTTCAGTAATTGACATTCAGCTGTTTTATAAAACACGATCGAAAATAAGTGTTGAAGTTACAAGCGAGACAAAAGAAGTTTCTTCCATCTAGTCCCATAAACCATGACAGACATGTCGACATGATATTATTGACTTTTGAATTATAGATTTTTGGATTTCTTGGTCGCAGAATCATAGTTTTCTGAACTTTAGACAACCTGGCTTTCAAGGGATTAGAAGTTTTTTAATCGATTTGAAATCGCAAAGCCAAAAATCATTGTTTTGTTTCTATCTCATAGTATGGTGAACCAACCACGCTTACAAGCGGTGGTTAACACCTTGAGATAATATTACTGGACCTTCTAGCGAATTGTGATGAAAACAGCAAGCATCTTCATGTACTTGTAAAATATAAAGATCATAAAAACTCTCAAGAAGAACAAATGAATTTTTTTCAGATAATGTTTTAGTTCTTTGAGCATCATTCATCTTCTCGTCAGACAATTCACTTCAATTAACTTATTAACAAACTGAAAGATTCTGGAAAAACTGACTAAAGTTCTTTATTTTGATTGGATAAAAACTTTACACTAAAAGGGAATTATCATTTGAAGAGGTTCATTTATCTGGTGAGAACATCTATGGTATTCGAAGAACTACAACGTGATTTAGAAAAGCATTTTTTTATACTTCTTGTAGAAAGTTTCCATAATTTTTCAACAGAATCATTTCAATTTTTAGATAACAAAAGAAAATAATTGCCCAATATTGCATCATAACCCTTTGTAAAGAACTTTATGAATCATCTGTTAGTTCGAAACAATAGATGAAGTCTGAGAATGTATTTACAGCTATGCGTAATCGATTATTGGTTGAACTGTCTAATATTCCACTGGAAGAAAACTTTTATTGCTTGTAAAATGACACAATTCGAATATCTAAATTAAAAGTACTTAAAAAGATAAAATATCTCTTATTCAAAATTCGAAGAGTCTAACTTAAAAATATTATCAGAAAAACTGAACTGATATGAAAGATTTGATTGGTCGAAAATTCTCAAAAATGATTTTTATAATTTTCAATTCTAGTTGACGGCTAAAGCAAATATTAAAGAAATGGAATCTTATGGACAAGCAGGAAAAGTTGCCGAAGAAGTATTCTCTGCTTTTCGAACTGTACTGGCATTCAACGCACAAAATAGTGAGCAGACACGGTAAGTTATTATAGTAAATTATTTGCATCCGAAACGAAAGAGGTACCCTTGAATACGATCCACTAAAAGTAGAAAGATGCTTGACTCATTCATCTTTGTGGTTTCTTATTCATGAGTTGTGCATTTTTTAGAACTTTTGAATATTTATAAAAAGCTTGCTTAATGCCTAGATTACTAGCAAAGTTTCATCTTCAAACTATACCATCCGAACCGTCTCAAAATATTCGTCACTATTTGAAAGTCTAATAAAATCGGATAATCATCTCGAAACTGATTCATAATTTGAACATATTCCCTCCTTCGTACAATTCTAGTGTTGAACCATTTTGACATTCAAGTAATGCTTCTTTTCATTCGAATACTATAGATATGCATCAAAGCTTAAAGGTATAACCAAATACGCAGTTCGCAAAGCCTTGATTTATGGTTTTTATCTTGGGCTTTTATTTACGATAACATACTGGACGACTGCACTTGGTCTTCTGTCAGGAGCATGGCTTATAAATGCTGGAAAGCATGCGACACTCAATATTGGTAAAATCGTTGTGGTAAGTTATCCTACTTTACATCAATATTGATCAGTTAACAGTTATTTGACTATATGGTATGAATATGTTCTTGCAGGTTGTCACATCTATCACTGAGGGAATGCTATTTATTGGTACTCTTGCCCCATGCTTCAAAGATTTTGCTGATGCGTGTGCTCTTATTTTGCCGATAGCACAACATATCGACGAAGCCGAGGTAATTACATTTTCTTTTGTGTATATTTTGGAATGCATTTTAATTTTTATTCAACCAACGCTCATTTAAATCTAATGCTCGAAATTCGCAGAAATATACTAGCATAATTATCTTTCAAAAGCACTAATGAGGGAAATGTGTCGAATAAAATTCTTATCGATATCTTGAGATCAGTACAAATTGTCTATTTCCCTTAAAAAACTTAATTTTTCATAGTAAATGATGAGAATTTTATTACACTCTACAGAAAATGAGAACCAAGAAAATCAGATTACTCATACGATTCGTTTGTTTGTTAGGACTGAAACTGCCCTTGAATTTTGAAATAATAGATAGAAAGATTTATGAGTAAACTATTATCTGAAATATGCATTTTTTAACTTTTTTCCTATGATAAGTAATTGGTTCTTATTGTCTTTTTTTCACGAATGATTGATAATTGATTTGAGATGTCATTCTTTCTTAGGATCATGTGAAAAAATCGACGAGACAATTTAAACTTTCAACGGAACTATCAGTAAGTGAAAATGCAGTGACATTAACACCCGGCTATCCAATAAAAGTAACTTTTGACAATGTCTCATTTTCATATCCGAGTCGAGAAGAAAAATCTGTATTAAATAATGTATCATTTACAATTCATGCTGGTAAAACAGTGGCACTTGTAGGAAGTTCAGGAAGTGGTAAGACTAGTGATTCCTTCATCTATAGTCAACGATATATTTTTCTATAATAAAACAAGGTAAAAGTACATGCGTTCAACTTTTGCTTCGTTTCTACGAATTAACTAATGGTCAAATCAAAATCAATGATCGTAACATTGCAGAGTTTGATATTTATGATTACAATCAAGCTATAGGAGTTGTCAGTCAGGAACCAGTAATATTCTCATCAATGCTACATGTTCAAAAGTTGGAAAATTTTTGATTTCTGAATATAGATACTATTTGCAACTTCCATTCATGAAAATATTCATTTTGGTAAAAAAAATGCAACACAAGACGATGTTATCGAAGCATCCAAACAAGCTCATGCCCATGATTTTATCATGAAATTACCTCAAGTAATAATAGTTGTCTCGAGTTATACCTAAATATTTACGCAAACAAACATTTGCCTCATTTTCTTTCTTCAAGGGATATGACACAATAGTTGGTGAACGAGGTGTTAAGTTAAGTGGTGGTCAACGGCAGCGTATTGCTTTAGCACGTGCTCTTATTCGTAAACCAAATTTACTCATTCTTGATGAAGCAACGAGTGCACTAGATTCTTCAAGTGAAAAGATTGTACAGCAAGCACTTGAACGAGCTTCCAAAGGTTGTACATTTGCTTCGTTCTGTCTGTTACAAGAAAGAAACAAACGATTTTTATGCATGTAATACAGGTCGTACGACCATCATTATAGCTCATCGACTTTCAACTATACGTAATGCTGATTGGATAGTAGTCATGCAAGATGGTGCAGTTATAGAACAAGGTTCACATGATGATCTTATGGCTGCAAATCATATCTACTGTGGTCTCTTCAAAAATTATCAGGGCGAAAATCTCAATGTTCAATCATCAGAAGTAGTCAATATGCAAGAATCCGAAGATTTCTCAAGTGAAACCATCCGTGATCAAGAGTTAAATAGTAAATTAAGATTATGCTACTGTTTTTTTTACTATCTGTAGCAACACACCAAACGTCACCTCTTAAGTCCATAAAAAAGGTGTAGGTATTGGCGCAGGCGTGAGTGATGCAAGGATCCACCCTCACTCACACAAACCAGATTTGATTTCCTAACTTACGCTCTACAAAACTGAATAGTATTCAAATTTTCTTCTTGGAAACAATAAAGTGAGCCAAAGCTTCTTTTCGTATATCTCTGTCCGTTCAATTAAAAACTGCTTTATGTAAAAATAATTTCTAATGACTGTAATTCAGCCCTCGAGGCCTCTTCACTGTCGCCAAAATATGAGTTAAACAGAAATATGTAACCTCGAGAAATTCCTTTGTAAGATACTTTTTTGTTTATGTCTCTATTTAAAGTTTTCTGACGATCCCTATTTGTTGATATCAGTAGTTAAGAATAATGAACTAGCAATCATTTACAATTGATGCACTTGAAACAAATTTTTAATAAATATAAATCCGTTGTTTTAGGCATTCGAACAGAAGAAAACGATGAAAATGAAATATTATTTGATAAAGAAGAAACTGAACCTATGATCGATGAGGTAAATATTTGCTTTCGTCTTACTTCATCCTAGGTAATAAATCAATTCTATTGAAGTCATCACCTAGTTCACTTCGTTCATTGGCCAATCTACTGAAGCTCAATGCTCCTGAGTGGCCCTACTTACTTATTGCTAGCTTGTTTACAATAGCCTCATGTGCAGCTAGTCCGACATTTTCGATCTCTCTGGTTCAAGCTATTGGTGTGAGTAATAAATAAAGAAAACAATTTTCTGATCTCTGTAATATTTATAATAAATGTTTTGTTTATAGGCATTTAATGAATGCACTGTTTCTGCACAAATGCATAAATTATACATTTTCACATCTATCATGTTCGCTTTAGGCATTGCTGTTGTTATATTTACTGTTATTGCGGTAAGATTTCATAATATGTATGCATTAAAAATCATCTAATTAGTCTTCAAGAACAAGCGTTTGTATTCTGCTAAGTTCCATTTGAAGTTTCAATGAGAAAAAAGAGAGTTGCTTATAAATTTTTAATTCCATACGAGTTCTTGTATTCATCATCTCTCGAATGTTATCGCCTGACGTAATATCTACTAATCTATGATCAATTTTTCTGATATTTGTAAACCATGTGCAGATATGTGAGAAAAGATCAATGTCACTATATGATTGTTAGAACGTATTTTTGAAATTTTCTATCTTATCAGCAAACTTAGAAAAGCATTGTGTTCGACGAAATGTTCTTGTCCATCTTTACTTACTAGATCAAGATTGACTTGACTTTCCCCCACAGTTTTGACTCTTCTAGAGTGGCAGAGGTACATGACAATCGATGTTCGTGTAGCACATTCTTCTCATTGCTCTAGAACTTCTTACTTAGCGATATTTGTGCTGCTTAGGATTTCCTGGCAGTGTCAGTCATTCTTAGCCATAATAGCCACGGTTTTGTCACATCCTTACTCAGTGTGTAAAAAGTAGTAAATTCGTAAACTCGAAATAATGTAAAAGAGATTTATATGTTTCATATTTACAGACAGCTACGAAAAATCAAAAGTAAATCATCTTTTCGATTATTTGTTTAGTTCAGCAAATATATGTTGTGGAGGCCCCATATGTCTTGAGACCGGAAGATTGAAGTACGAGAGGTGAAAATGGATATAGAAAGCTACAGAAAGACAGAACGAAATTTTTAAAATGTCGTACCCATTTTTGGTAGATATTAGTGGATACTTTTTCATTATTGGAAGGATGTAGACACTGCCACTTTGGGAAGATCTGTATATCGACTATTATTTCGCATAAGTAATCTGATTTAAGTCAGCTTGCTTCTGACAAAACTACACTTCAATACGTTTAATTATCGTTGAGAAAACAAGGTCATTCATTCAACACCTATATCTTGAAGTAAAATTTGAACGATCTACTCATAACATAAGCAAAAAACGATTTCAAAAGCAAAATAATACATAGATGCTCTGCTAAAAAAATTTCCTCTTTTTCCTCTATATTATTTATATAGCAAGGTTGCCTGTCGGTAGCTGGTGCACGTTTAACCAATCGATTACGTATCAAAGCATTTGGATGTATATTGCGACAAGAAGTCGGATGGTTTGATGAAGTTGAAAATAATGTTGGTGCGTTGTGCTCACGTCTTTCCACAGATGCTCTTGAAATTCAGAAAGTACGTATGCGAATATGATCTGGAATTTCTATTGTCATTTTTAAAAAATTTTCATCGAAACTTATGCTCATATGACTATGCATTATATATTCTTTCAAACTCTGTTTGATTTTTTTTTCTATGAAAGAACGGAGTAAGAAAAGCCACTTTATTTCAACTGAGTGAATGTGAGAGTTTGGCAAACTAATATTAACAGTCTCAATGAGTTTTAATACGATAATTGTTGTTAATCAGTCAGAATCACATAAAGAATGCGTTTAAATACTTCAGCAATATTCTGTTCAGTATATCAACTGGAGTAGGAGAATTTCTATGAAGTGACATAAATTGTGAAGTGCCTCGAACTATTAATCTTGACCCAATGGTTTCAACCGCAAGGATTTGATACATTTACCAGTATTGTGTTGACGCTTGTACATGTGCTTTAGAACTTCTGCTCAGTTTAACATTGCTATAGTTTTTCATCTTCAATACATTTTATGTCGTCTGCATCTGTGCTTCATATCGCTACTATTACAACCTTAGTCCTTCCCAGATGTTACTCTACATGAAAAACATATTTTTTCTATTCCAATCTTCTATCCTGTTAGTTGGTCTTGAAGCTTCATCTTACGCAATGTTATGCTAGAAATTCAGTAATCAAGTCATTTAATAAAAGTTCAAATAATCATGTGGAAAAACACATTTGTCAATTAGTGGTGTCAGTTCTTGCAGTCACATAACGAGATCTTTTGCAAGAAAAAAAAACTTAACGCTAGGACTGAGGTTCGAGTTAGACGCAAATAATAGTAACTAGTAGTATTATCGTCTGCCATAATTTTGTTGTTGATCTACTTACTGCATTGGAAGTTCATGACTATGGAACAGAAAACATCGTGTGCTGTCTGAGATGTATTCTGTAATATATCACTCTAATGAACAATTTTCGACAAGTATGAGCTATCTTTCATTACGTGAAAGACTTAAAACGAGGGAACAAGGTTATAGTCAGCAAATACTAAACACTCATTTCGATTTTCATGTTTCTCGAATTCAACATATCTGAAAGAAGCTTTTAGCACAAGCCATGTAAGATTGAAATAACAAACAAGACGGAATCATTCTAACCATTAGAGAGAGACCCTTGCCATGTTTATCGAAATTAATAGCTGGACGAAAACCACGACGTTGAAAATATTATCTATTATCACAGGCTTTGACAGACATGTCGAAAAACCTGCCATAGTCTGTGAGTGGGTCAAAAGAGCATTTACATACTTGCAATTGTGATGATGGTGTTATGAAAAGAGAAGAAGAGCAATTTGCATGCTTTGTACTTCAACACCCCTTTCCAAGCGTGTTTCACAAAAAACAATATGTATTTCTTGAATCGATTTTTCAATAGTAAATAATTTTGATTTTTGAACGAAGACATTTTCTAGCTGACTGGAGTTCGACTTGGTCTAATCATTCAATCAATTTCACTCTTGATAATTGCTCTTATACTTGGAGCAATTTTTTTATGGCAACTAACATTGGTCGTTTATGGTTTACTTGCTATTGTATTTATCAATGTTATTTTCAACATTCGACGAAACATTCGACTGGCAATTCTAATTCAGAAATTGGTATCACAGTACAGTGATTTAGTAACGCAGAGTGTGCGCAATATTCGCACTGTATTTCAACTTAATAGACAGCGTGAAACATTGACATCATTCGAACAAATCATTGAACGAAGATACAGGTAAGAGATTTGAAAAAATTCAATTCTCAATAAACGATTAGAAATAATCTATCAAAGAATGAAGCTTTCTCTGGTGAAAATATTCGAATGGCCAATTAAAAAAGAACAATATTTAAAACAAACATTCAAATTATTTTTTTAAAGACTGAAAGATAAAGAAGTTATGAAATATTGCGTATTTATTTGAGTTGACGAGAGCATGTAAGAAAATCTGATGATAAAAACCTATCATTCTGAAGGTTTTAAGAGACAATATTTTTGAATTTCCATACGATAATGATCCCTAACAGATATTTGATTAAAATGACACCAAAAAAAATGTGCATTCATATGTCAATCAAGAAATGTTCATTGATCGTCACTATGAACATCTAACTTTTGAAAGTTTTCTGAAATACTTTCTATACAAGACATTGTTTCATATTCGTTGTATTCAAATTCTTTTCCAGATTAGTAATGCCAAGTGTACTCAAAACTGGTGTGGCATTTGCATTGTCATTTCCTGTTATTTCATTCATTTTGCCTTCTCTCTGTGCACTGGCTGTTGTACTTCTTGACCAAAATCTTATTGATTCGCAGCGTATTATCTTGTAAGTTATATGATACTTATTCAATTACAAAAAAAAAATTTACTTTCAACTTATCATCGTGTTGAAAATAAAAAAGGAAACAAATGTTAACATTCATCTACTCATTTGATATATTTTTGAAACTAATCAAGAATTCACCATATTTTGAAAAACACTAACACATGTTAACCAATATTTTCTGATGAGAAATCGCTTAACTTTTTATTGTTTAGTTTTTCTACAAAAAATACAAATCTTTGACATACTGTTCGACGTCTTTCATCAATATAGCTCATTTCTTTCCATGTATTACAGGTTATTCGCTTTTATACCATTATCACTGGATGTGATACAAATATCCACAGTTGTGTATGTACTAAATTAGTTCATGTATAGATGCTACTCACCATGCTGCATAACAATAACTCATTGCTAATACTATAAACAATCTATATTCTTAATATAATGAATAAAATCAAATGATTCAAACTTCTTTTGATTTTCACAGGTTCTACTGATAAGTTTACAGACCGATGACTTCCTACAAATTTCATTTTTCATGTATATAAATTTAAATATCTTCTTGAAGTTGTAATTTCAACAGAACATTTCGTTGATGTTATCTTCCTTTAGTTCAGTAGTTTGTAATTCATTGATTACGATAATACTATCAACTTGCACAGTTGAAATAGAATATTAAAGTGACCATTGTTTGACTAATTCAATTCATTTCGTATCTTATAGAAATTTCGAATCGTGTATTACTTGCACTGATTTAATAATCCATGAATTTATCCTTACCTGAATTGAATGAAATATGTTAAAAGCCCAAAAATTTCTATCACTCATTTTCATTCATAATTTTTTACATGTTTCTGTTTAATGCTAAATAAAGTAGTTGCTTAGGTAAGTTCGAATAATCTTGCCAATCGGTTTAGTTTACGTGTAGCATATAAATAGAAAAATAAACATTGAGTTGTCAATAAACCATTTGAATTTCAGCCATGTAAAAAACAGTGATGCGAAGAATGGATTCTATATCGATTATAATCAAAAATATGGAAATCACATTGATCATTCTGATTATTTTTGATTAAAAGCGGTTTCATAATCGTAGTGAAATCATTTATAATCATACGAAATTGATTAAAAATGTATTCTTTTACACAATTCTAAATCCGTTTCAATAACAAAAATTTATCAGAAGAATCAATGCGATTTCGATATCTTTGATTATTATTTTATTATAATCGGTTAAAGATGTGCGCTTTGAATTGATTAAAAATCGATTTCTTTGTGATTCTCATATAATTTTTTTACATTGAGAGATCTATCCTTATTAGTCGAGTTTTGTGACATATGATTGTACATGAGTGTGTCAATTCTTATCAAATCCAGTTCATTTTTGTCTAAGCTGTCTTTTGTTTTGATTATATGCTCAAATTCATGTCCTTGTTGCTCAACATCGAAGCATGCTATCTTCTTTTCAAGTAATTCTTTTAAATTTAAAACAACGATTCTTGCTGTTTTGCACTGTTGTTCGATTAATTTTGTTGAACGATACTGACTATTAGTGTTTCTTAACTATCTCAGCAGGCATATTGACATTTTGTTGGTCATCACTCCCACTTTCTATCACGGTATTAAGTCGAGATGCAACCTCGATCATTAGATCTCATGATGTGCTACAATGGTTTAGAATCCTCTAAAAACATGTCTATCTTTATTCTTTTCTTCTTTCCACTTTGAGAATTGAAACTGAAAGCTCACATTGAATCTTTCATTTACCTATTTCTCAGTGAGTTGAATACACTGAACATAGACAGGATCCAAATACCTTAAATTGAGAAGTCCCGCCAGGTTTCTCAAAAAGTTTCTTTTTTTTGTCAAATCAATCTAGTCGCTTGCATGGTATAAAGATTAATAGAAGAGCAATAGAATTCGATAGAATTCACATTGCCGATAGAGAAAGAGTCAGTGGAGCGTGAAAAATACAAGTAGAGTATGAAATGTGCTAGAAGAAAAGCTTTCTAGTAATCTTGAGTTTTTGTTATACTTTCTACTAGTTAACAAACATGATTAGCGTCTTTAAAAGGAAGCCGAAAATTGTCAGACACAAACTTACACTTACGATTATTTTATAAGGAGTTTTATAAAAATCAGATCGATTGCACATTTAAGTAAAATGTTTTATTGGTCTCCGAAAATTCATCATATCTGTAAGCTTTGAGTATGATTCTTCTATTATAAACTGATACAATGATGGTCCTAGATGAACATTTCTTTTGGTCCTCTAAATATACCAGTTGTTGGCTTTGAAAACTTCATCATTGGAATTGCCGAGAGCTTTTATTATTTCAATAACATACGGGCATCCCAATATGTAACACATTTTCTCGTAGTCGATAGCTTTCTTTAAACTATATGAAACCGCTGCATGACACCTTCTAGCATCTTTATAACAATGCAGAATGCTGTTTAACACCATATTTGACATGTGACTATATGTATGCACGATAGTTGATTATGAATTTTCTTCTGCCGAAATAGTTCAGCCGAATTTGCTCGATCAAGTGCATCAGCCAAAAGACTGAATCGACTTTTCAAACGTAAACCTATAATTGACAATTGGTCAATGGAAGGCAACAAAATTGTGAGACTTCCAGACAAAAGCTTGAAATCTTACTATTTTTTGAATTCACAGGAGAATTTTTCTGGATCGATAGGGTTTGAAAATATTGTGTTTGCATATCCAACACGCAAAGCGATAACTGTACTGGATAAATTTCATTTAGCAATAAAATCCGGTTTGTCAGTTTTGTTCATTTTTTTCAATACTTGATTGTCAATTTGCTTTCAGGTCAAAGTGTTGCGCTTGTTGGTAAGACAATCTATTGAAAACCGAATCAAGTGAAAAATCCTTCTTTGTTTATGAAAGGTCCAAGTGGATGTGGTAAATCCACAGTAATTCAATTGCTCGAACGGTTTTATGATTGCAATCAAGGATGTGTGGTATGTGATAAAGGTCTCGCTTTTACTACTATACGAAGAATTAAATCAGTTCTAACGACATCTGAACGTGATAAAAAGAAACAGAATGGGAGTTTATGTAATTTATATTTTGTGAGACTTTTTTATTTTATTTTCGTGTTCTTTTCAGTTTTACGAATGGATAAGATTGAACATCACCCATTGGACGCTCAAACGTACTTTGAGCCGTGCTTTTTCATCAATGATGACTCGATGTGATGAACTATTATAATCAATATGTTTTGTCATCTATCCTTAAAGGATATCTCACAGGAAAAAGCCGCATTTTAAATTAAGAATACAAACGCTAGAATCTATTATTCTACGGTCCGAACCGAATCCTAGCTATTAAAGGATTATTAAGGATACTTCGAGCTTTGTCAATAAATCACCTCAGCTATGCATAGGAGAAAAATGCAGTCCGAACTTTCCTACCTATATGGTTCAATACTGATTGTATCTCTTACTTTCGGAAGTGAGGAGATAGGAAGTTCTGACCAAAAATTCATGATCATTTCAACTTACTAGTCAAATGAAATCAGAGAATATTCTTTTACTTAAGAGAGTTTGTGAGACCAATACCTCATACTAACTGTGCATAGTTTTCGACTTCGATTTTCTTCTGTCATTTAAGAAAGCCGTGCCTGAAAAGTTGTTGATAAAAAATGAAAACAATCGAACAAGTCTGTAAGGATTTATCAAGATGAAAGATGGATAACTTCTGCTATATTACTTGAGTTCTGTTCAGTCTATAAGTGCCAGACTTTTCCATTCGTTTTTTCTCGTGGAATCTCACAAAGGAATGGTATTACTGTAGGGAACATGAAAGCGCGGTTAGATAATGAATTCCATACTACTGATCCAGTTTGAATCTTCAGGTCTATGCTTTCATACATGGACACTGCTGAATTAATCCCATTTTGTTGAATAAAGGCGCCAAAGTTCTTGAAAGAATCCGATAATCCCTTGATGAACTCAAAGCATTCCTTTAGGAAATATGTTTGATGTGATGATGCTTCTTATTTCTGTATTATCATTAGTCACTTGACGGCCATGATATACGAACATTGAGTTTGTCTTGGTTACGCTCACAAATTGGCCTTGTAAGTCAAGAACCTGCTCTTGTATGCGATCTCACTGTGGCAGAAAACATCGCCTATGGTCAAGCATCCAATGAATTTACTTATGAAGATATTGTTCGTGCTGCAAAACGAGCACATTGTCATGATTTCATCCAGACTTTACCTCAAGTCTGTTATTTTCATGAATTTCAAATTGGAAAACAGTTTATTTTTGCATTTTGGTTTGTAGGGTTACAATACATCGGTTGGGTATAATGGAGTGTTCTATTTATCTGGTGGTCAAAAACAACGCATTGCCATTGCTCGAGCTCTTTTTCGTAATCCCAAAATTTTGTTACTGGACGAAGCAACAAGTGCACTCGACGTGCAAAATGAACAGGTATGCGAATTTAAGTTATCTAATTTTTCAAGTATGGAAACAGATTAAAATTCGAAAACTGCATTTGTTTTTGATGAACACTCCCCTGTGTCTACATAAAACGATGTTCTCTCACTAATATGTTATTGACTAAACTCATCAAAGTCATTTACTGTGAAAGTACTGGATCTTTGACTGGATTTATACATGTGATTAGACCTAGCACCATAGTACATGATATTAAGAAAAAGATTCTTTCTTTCATTCTTTCTTAATCGAACTTATTAAAAAATAATTCTTTTTTTCTTTTTGTTTTCAGCTTGTTCAAGAATCGCTCAACATCGCGCGTCAAGATGACCCTTCGCGCACTGTTATCATCGTTGCCCATCGCTTATCGACCATTCAATCGTGTGATTTAATATGTGTATTCGGTTACGATGGATGCTTGCTTGAAAGTGGCACTCATGCGGAATTGATGGCACTGCGCAACGCTTATCATAGGCTGTTCCTTGATCATGTCGAAGGAAGAGATAATTCATAAAAAGTCTATTTCAATTAAAATTTCAATATAATTTTTCAATATTTGATACTATTATTACATTTAACATTATTAATAAAAACTTGGCATAAGTCTCAGCAGAGAAGGGAAACTGGCTAAAAGCAGTGGATTCCGAAAGATTCACTAGATTTTTGGAAAAGGCACCATAATCTCCTACTTAGAACATGATATGGCCAAAAAGCCTGCGATAGAAAAAAAACTCCAAGCTTTCAAACATTCGTAGGAATGATTCTTCATTTTCTTCCACATTAGGCCAACCCATCATCGTAGATTTCGACTCTGAATGACTTGGTCTGTATATTGCATCGTGTAAATGACGATCTATAATCAAAAATTGAAACGATCAATCAAATAATATCTATGATAGCAGAGTGACAAGATGGGAATAGCATGAAGATTATGTCATATATAGTGGAAAACGTCGAAAAATACGAAAAATATAGGGAAAAGATGTATTTGGTGAAACACCATCTAAGAGGAGTGTTGAAGTATATGCTGTAGAAATTTGAACCTCCCTCAACAAACCTTGACACTCACCCCTACCTTAGGTACGAAAGAAGCTCAACATGTGATAGAATGTACATGAAGTTCTATGAAAAACAATATTAGGACTCGAATGTTGTTGCTGTCTATCTCCGTTCGAAAACAATGTTAGAGAAAGCTCTGTGTACCCTTCGATACAGAATGGGTGCAGATGAATGTGAATTCTTCTCTTCATCTTTCCCCTAGCATCAATTGTGACAACCGCACTCACACTCATATCCGATCTATTAAAATAGCACCTGCAATTTTCTATCTCTCTGCACATAAATGTCTTTCTTGTGTACTCTCTTCTGTACTTCTTCATGCAAATCTTGTACATGCCACTTTGTAATACTTCTCCGAAACTTGAAGTGTAGATAACATTAAGGTTAAAACTGTAGAGTGGTAAGTTAGCCATATACATGTAAGTCATTTAATTTTTGTAAGGTTAATAATTTGCTATCGTTGTGCGGGTTTCTTTAGCGCAGCATGGGAACGTGAAGCTTTTATGAATATTTTCTGGTTATGTGATTATTTATGAATGCAATTCCTTGATGACAATAAATGCAAAACAAACAACTGAAGAGTAGATCTGTACCCTTACTCATTCACTCACATTCTGAAATAATATGTATGATAGGATCGAGACGAGGTAAACTTTCTTGCTATATACTTCAGCTGCTATTATCTATTGTGTTTTACAAAACCCCTTCAACAACCCAGAGAACTGAGGTCCGAAAAGCTTTAACAGCATCCGATAGATCCACGAAAAGACCAGAGCCTACTTGTTGGATTTGAATTGGTTCGATTCAAAAGAACTCTCCTTATTCTATTACACACTTGTGCATTTCATAGGAATATGTTCGAATATGTTACTGTAAATAATGAATTTATTGAAACTTATTTTCAAAAAAAAGGAACTTGTATCGTACATCAATATGAATTATAGTTTACATATGGAACCAAACTGGCATCAAAAGTCGTATGAGAGAAGAAGTTCAAGAAAACTCGGCAAAAATTTAACGGCAACACCATATGTAGATTGTCTCCTCAGTGTCAGTCGTAGTTTTGTTCGAAGCTTTGTTCTTACATGGAACATTGTTTCGCTGATGATGGCTTATCCATTAATGCCAGATCTTGTTCATCGATCGATTTTGCCTCGATTTCACGATGCATATTTTGTGCAAGACAGTCCGAAAGAGGCATCAAAATGGAATTATCGATCATCAATTTAATCAAACTATGTGCCTGTGCCGGGATCGCTCGTGGAACTTTGAATTGTTCGGAGTGAGTGCCTTGTTGTATTTGTGCTGCAATATAAATAGACAATATTATGGCTCATCAGGATTAATGCTTTAAGTTAATAAAATGTTCTTAAAAATTTAAGTGCAAAGTGCGGCGTCCTTCTTAATGTAAATTTCCTTACTGACCATGCCATACAAAATGCAAGTTTTCAACATGTAGTAATTACAAACAGGAGAGATGCGTTTAATGCGAGAAGAAAAAGTGAGATTTCATTTACTTAAAATAAAATTTAAGAAAAGGTTGAAGCATAAGAGAAATACTCATTCCGGAAGTCTCACTTTTTTCTTCTTTGGCTTCAACGGAAATTCTCAACACATTACTAATTATCTTAAACATGACTATGGACAAAGTTAACCCTTTCCAGCCGGATGTTGCCTTTTGGCAACATTTTGCCAAAATCAACCTGGGATTTATCTTAAAGTTATGAGATATAGTTCCTTAAGTGATTTGATAATTAACTGCACGCATTTTAGCGCAAATCTATGCCTTCGCAAGAAAGAAGAAAGCTATTATTGACGAGAGAGATGAATTCCCCCACCAAGACCCAAAACGGCCTCCGAGTCGAAATGATCTGTTTTCCATTTGTCCAGCATTCGATGCAAGAAGTGACTAGTGGTTAATTTTCCTCTCCAGATCCATTATCTATTAGACCAATAAGATGAATTATTCAGCATACTCGAAGAACAGAATACCAACATGTTGCCTTTTGGCAACATCCGGCCGTAAGGGTACAAAAAGCTGGAAAAGGTCAATTAGTTTTCCTCGATGGAAGCCCAATAATTTGGTGTTAGTTTTAGTTCAGGCTGTCAAAGGAAAGCATATTTTGTTCATCTGCCCATCTCTTACAGTTTTAAGGTGAGAAATATTCCAATAATACTCAAAAACTGATCAAAATAACGTAAATTTCACCAATTTTCCCTAGAGAAGCTCACAAATTCAGTGAGATTCTAACAAGATTCGTAATGTTTTATAATAGTCTGAATAGCAATACTATAATGTACTGTAAATCTTGTTAGAATCTCACTGAATTTGTGAGCTTCTCTAGAGAAAACTGATGAAATTTACGTTATTTTGATCAATTTTTAAGTATTATTGGAATATTTCTCATCTTAAAACTGTAAGAGATGGGCAGATGAACTAAGTATGCTTTCCTTTGACAGTCTGGACTAAAACTAACACCAAATTATTGGACTTCCATCGAGGAAAAATAATTGACTTTTTCCAGCTTTTTGTACCCTTACGGCCGGATGTTGCCAAAAGGCAACATGTTGGCATACGGCTCAATATCGGTTCTTTAAACTCCAAGATGGAATTCGGTAACCCCCCACACCTAAAAGACAAAGAATATATAGAAGTTGAAATTTTTGCTTGCTGTCTTCGAGTAGCCGGCCGGAAAGGGTTAACATACCTTAAATATGGAAAATAAGGAAAACTTTTCTACGAACAGAAAAAGATAGGATTTTCCATAGCGAATCTCAGAATAAAGCACGAGGTGTTTCTTACATCAAAAGGTGACAGCGATGGTCTCTTAAATAAAAGCATGTGTTTTGTTTCAATCCTGTCTCTTTTAATTTAAATGAGCGGCGAATGAGAAAAATCATAGAAGACAACAAAGTGCGTACACTGAAAAATTTTGAGAGGGATGTACTACTCCTTGACAATGTACGTGAAAAAACTATCAATTTCGAATGATGTAAATTTTTGGTTTCGATTAGTTGTTTGAGTTTTTGGAGGTTTCAATATCCATTGTTGTATCCGAAACTAACAGCAAGTTTCATGTGATCAAATGAAAAGATATTAGAGCAGACAATAACCAGTGAAAATTACCAGAAGTTTGCATTTATTAAATAACTCTCGTTATCTTCGATATTATTTTATTCGATACCATGAAATCTGGCAACAGGATCAGATAGAACAATCGAAATAGACGGTGCAAAATCCAAGGAATAGGAAAAAAACAGCAGTTTGCATCACGTATATCAGCTATTTCTGACATTAATTTTCAAGAACTCATGCGGCCTTGATTGTAAAAATCAAAAAGACCTATAGAGATGTTCTCTTTTAAAAGCCGCATCCTCTCTTCTACTTTCAGAGTCGACGTCAATTTTCACGAACAATTCACAGTTAAAAACTTTTAAAAATGTTAATTATGATTAGGAACGATCTTTTGTCAAAGGTTCAACAATCACATTGTTGGCTAGAAGAGAAAGAAAACAAATCTAGCTTTGATATAAAACACTCGTACGAAAAGGGTTGAAATAAAGGCTCTTACGTTGATAATGGTCACATAAGCTGAGAAGAATCAATTAGTATAGAAGTCTTTAATAATACATGCAATATGTTGCCTACTACGTAATGAGTCCTACCATCTCGTAATTTTACAAACGTGCCATTTTGGCAAAGACGAACATGAACAGGTTTCAAGTATGCGATGCTACGATAACACAAATATACAAGATTTTTTTTGCATAACTTGTCGTCTATCGTTGAAGCAAAGTGTTTCCAGTTGACTTGCATATGTTCCACATCAACAAATCCCGGCTTCAATTCAACAAAGATTATATGGTAAAATGTGTGGTTTTCATTGGTTGACATTGCACAATAATCAACTAATGTTTGATGAATAATACTATTATCTTTCTTGTTGGAATCATCGATAGCTTCCGATAGTGCTTCAATGATCTGCTGTTCTGTCACTTTTTCATCAAAGTGGTTAAGTAACGCAGCTCGACGGTAACAAAGGCGAAATACAGGTGCTACGTTTTCAATAGCATCTTCATTTACATACTCGATTATGTCACCCATCCTATAGCGATATAATCCGTTGAAATTGGTAATCACGAGCTCATATGGGCAACCTGAAATGTAATCACTCTGATGATATTCAAGTTTTACGTGGTAATGCTATCTACTCGGATTAGCAACTATATATTCGCTTGACCAAGATAAACTATAAGTCTACTTTTCAATTATTTCTCAACATTCGTGCCGTTTTAATTCCGTTTTAGTACCTTAGATACACAGTCTTTCATTTGATCTATGTTGGCAATATCAGCAGTGAGGGATTCAAAAACTTTTTGAAGAATATCTTGAATTAATTCGCATGAAAATCACTTGAGAGTTCCAGGTTTTCTTTTATTTTCAAGCTTTCGCAAGTATGATTTTTCAACGATTTCTGAAATCGACATTCCACCTAGTGATATTGTTCGTTTGCGACATTAAACTCTGTCGATACTTTTCGGCATGTTGATCATTGGCAAAATACTATAGAAGATTAAGGCATATCTCAAGAAACCACTAAGCTCACAATGGAACCGCAACTTCTACTATTCGAAGTCTTGCAATAGTAGAAAATGATACATCTAAGTTCTCCTATCTACGTAAACTTAACTCGATCGTACAGTTCGACCCCATACATAGTTCCAAAGCATACATCTTGTAACTCAATTAATCCAAATCCATGTAGATTTTTTAGATAGATCAAGCGAATCCTACTAAGATGTTTTCTCACCTATCTTTGCAGAATCAATACTAATACAATGTGGTTCATCGACGAACCATTGATCTTCTGGCAGAAGCTCAGTGTAACAGTTCCAAACGGCATGATGAAATCTATTGGTGGCCGTACAAGATTTATTCAATCCTAAGAAACCTTCGGATGCACTGTAATCTCCTCCTAAACAGGCAACATCTTCTCCGAGAATTGCGCTTAACTTGGTTTGATAATGTTCCATTGTCGATCCAGAGCGTGATCTTGTCATTAGAAGACGAGGAAATAAACGTTTGCCCCACCCTGGTAACATTTCAGTATGATCCATGACGGTCTCTACGAATTGAGCCAGGTCCGGATCAGGAGGTTGCAAATAGTCAATCAACTTATTGCGAAGTTTTTCTGGTATTTTTGACCAAAATATCGATTTGAGTGTGTCTGGTTGAGCAGTACGAATATCTTGCACGATCTCCTGCCAATACTTCTGTAGAATGTCGAAGGCAAGAAGAATGTCTGTAATGTAAACGCTTTTGATTGCACGTATATGCTGACTATTTTTCAGAGCGAAGACAATGTGAATGTAGTAAGCCTCCAAGTAACCCTGTTCATCGATATCGTATGCTTCCGGCGGTGAGCTATAGTACCAGATAGGTGGATGATCAAAGCTGGCTAAGAAATTTGAACCTTGTGTTTCACGTAGTTGCGTCAAATAATTGAAATGATCCTTGATACTCTTGTAGTACAACACAGAAATACAAGTGATAAACTTTCCATCAGCAGCCAACTCCAGATCAGGTTTGCTGAAGAGAAATAGAGTTTTACTTTGTAATTCAAACAATTGTGGAAACTGTTGATATGCAATATATCGTTGATCATATGAACCTAAGTCAGAATCAATTAAACTGCGTTTATGAATGGGAAATCGTTTCGGTGTACTTGTAGTACCGGAGGTCTCAACATATAGAGCGACTGCATCAGATTTCACAAGCAGATTCGTTTCTGCTCCATCAATCATACGATCTACATAACTCTTGATAGTGTCGTAATTGGTAACCGGTACGTTAGCTGAGAACATACTCACAAGACGATCATCATCTTTACTTGACAATTCTAGTAATCGGCTTAATTGATAGACTTGACCAACAATCGTATCTTTGAGTTCATAGAGAATCGTACGCAATTGATACTTGTTCATCACATATGTATTTCGAATCATAGTGTCTATTTCTTCGTGCGATTTTTTCCATTTTTCCAACTGCTGTTGTAACCAGAGCTGATATATTTGTGCAACTTGATTATATGGAAGTTCCATCCAATTAATTCTTATTACATATAGTACTGAAATTTGATAAGATTCTTCATAGAACTTACTTTTGTATGCTCATGTAACAACATATAACATTCATTTTCATAGTATGACAATATGTGTATCTTTCGCAATAACAAAAAAACCTATCAAGCATGCCGTTTGTTTACTAACAAGTTTGTTAATGAATAGACCACATGTTCGATCGACTTTTTGTTATTGTGAAGAATAAATATATAGTCATTGTGGAGAAACGAACATCATAAAAAAAGATATCACTTTTTTTTTACACAGTGAATACAATAGTCACAATACTATATATTTCGATATTACTGAATCAATCTGATCAAGCACTAAGTATTGATCAAATAACCTATCATATAACCATTTTGAGAGTATTCATATGACAGTTGATGTCAGAGTGAGGAGGGAGAGAAGATTCACGCATACACCCATACTCTTTTGTTGATCTATCAATCGAAATCTTTGATAATGAACTTGATAAAACCTAAAAATACGTATAACAGTGATTGATGACTACGATTTTGAAATTTCACTCAATGTTATCACTAAAACTCTCAGCTATGAACAAAGATCATCATTGAAATAGTTTGATGAAGTATCTAAATATTCATTCCCTAGAGTTTCATTATTAATAATCGATTGTAATGAGTTTTTACACGAAATCTAAACAGTATTGTGTTTGATCGAGGCAGATTCGAATCTCACACTTTTAATCAAATCTATTTTTTGCACACTTATGCTTGCAGAATAAAGTCACTAAATATGCATGGTCATAAACATAAGAAACGAAGAAGATTGCACTTTATTTACATTGATGCAATTCAAATATAATATTGATGAACAAGATTAAGAATATTGCTACTGTCAAGAATTAGTTTTATATGGTCTTTCAAAAATGATCTCTATAAAATAAATAAACATTTTTCGAAGTCAAATGATTCATCAATCGAATATGTTATATAGCATTTCCCCTGATTGACACTTTCACAGTTGATTTGATGAATCAAACAGTTCAATCTTCATGCAATGTTTTATTTCGTCTTTATTCTCTGAAACAATTCATTAGTATAGAGCGGATTTATTTCAGAGAACAAAGATTTCGAGCTGCATTTTCCAGTTTATTTTCTTCAGATAACATCAAATTACGAATTGATTCACGAAAACATTAAAAGAAGCTTACTGCACATTGGTACATGTGATTCAACGGAACTCTTCCTATCCCGATTAAAATATTCACTTTTTCGTTTTTCATTTTCAATGTTTGGTATGTAGACTTAAATTTGAGCATGTAAAACGTCGAAAAAACTCCATTCTTTGCTAAAAAAGCCAAAAAGTGCAACTTTCTTTCCGATTTTCTCAAAATAAGATTTCCAAACAAAAGAAAAATGAAGTTTGTCCCTTATTCTTCTACATGATACGGAAGATTGTGCTCAAACTTTTTAACGAGTACTTCGATCAAAGTGGGATGCGTCGTTTTCTTTTCTCTTGAAAATATTGTATTTCTGAAGTTTTACAGATCTTATAAAATTAGCACCATCCTAAAACAGTTTTTTTTAATGGTTTCTTGATTGCGCCTTCAGTATTTTACTTCTACTGAGCCTCAGTAACAATATTTTTAAAAACACACAAGAGACAGTCACGGCGTGCCGTATTCAATGATGATGATCGATCTGTAGATGATGATAATTATTCGTATTAAGAGTTGTCTTCTACACTAATATACGATTAGGAAAGTTATTTCTGCTGCTAATTCTCTACTCCTACCTAGTTCATGTCTGATAGATAGTTGATTACTACTCCTTGTTCAAGGTATTATCTTTACGGTAATCTCAATCATTCCTTTTATTCTACTATTATTATTGTCGTTTTTATTTTATTGAAGATCACCATAAGTGCTCTCCCTATTGATCAAGCTATTTGGTATCGAATAGTATGCTTTACTCATCGATGATATTTCGAATAACGGATGAAAATTGAAGTTTAACTTGTCTTGCGGAGTGCATACAATGAAAAAGTTGAAGATTGTCTGCAGATACTTTCGCTTCTATGTTTTTCTCTCGTTTTATTGAAGCCTTAATCAAACACGAATCAAAAACAATTTTATTTCCTACGGAAGAGTGCATCAGCAATGGTTTATTTTTCTACAATCATGAAAAAATGCTCTCGCCCACCATTTGCCACCATTTTCAGCACATTGAATGGATGATGTGAATAGACAAAATTGACCATCATTTAAGGGACAATTAATCTAAACTGGCGTCAAGTTCTCCATGATTCTTCCTCTAATGTTTGGAAATGTATAATCATTAACCCAGAGATAATAAAGTTCTATATTAGCCACACTTGGCCATAAAAAATGAGGCACATATATATCAATAACACCATTAGGATAGATAGCTGGTGGAGTCTATATAGTTGATTGAGGTGGTCGTGAAGATGATTTTGATTGTAGCTTACATTTGACTTTTCTCATAAACATTTGGCTATACTTTCTTTGTTCGTGAATTCTTTAGAGAATAGATCAAAAGTGCCTTTTCACTGAGCTGTTGGTCCTTGATCACTTCACTCATAATAACAAGCAACAAGCACAAATGACTATTGTTATTGGATAATTTCGATAGCACACTCCATATATTAATATATCGTGATAAACTGAAAAGTCTCCCGTTGTCTGAAGTGCTAAACCCGAATTCTTTGAGTCAAATCGATTTTGATGTATCTGTTCGTAAAATTATTTGTTGGCGTATTTGTTCAACAGCATATTACAGAGACTAAAGTTTTGATGAAATGTTTCCGACAGGACACTCATCAGGTTCATATCTTTCAGCATCTTGAACCGTAGGCTTAATAATGGATGTCCTAGCAGTTATTTTAGAATTTTGAAATTCATCACTCTCGCGTTCAATAAAAGCAAACTCCTTGAAACTTTGACAGACTAGTGTACATATCAAGTACTGCATAACTGCAACGTTTGAGGTCTGTAGCTTGCACTGTATATGAAAACCAGTAACAACATTATCATGTACTGTTTTTTTCAATTTTCTTGATCATCTTTGGAGTATGCCAAAATGTTTGCAACATTTTTTTATTTTGCCTATACTTAGTTTAGGTCGATAATGAAATCTTAAATTTTTCAAAAAAAATATGCCATAAGAAGCTGCAGAAAAATTGTAATAACTAATTCCTATTGACTTGTGTTCTGCCATACTCAAAATGGAAAAACCTATAGGACTACTTCTCACCATACTGTGCATAATAAACAAATGTTTGGAAGACCTTTTTATTTTGCTTGCATCTCAGGTTGAGAAAATGAAAATACCTTGATTTTTTTTTCAAAAGGTGCGCCGTTGAAAGCTCTACAAAAACTCTATGAACAAATTCCTATTGGAAAACCAAAGTCTTCCACACATTTATTTATTATGTATAGTATAGTGAGAAGTATAGCACTATCATATAGGTTTTTCCATTTTGAGAATTGTAGAAACTATTAACACAAGTCAATAGGGATTAGTTATTACAATTATTCTGCAGCTGCTTATGACGCATCTTTAAAAGAAAATTCAAGATTGTATCATCTATCTAAGCTGACACATAGGCAAAATAAGAAATGTTGCAAAACATTTTCGCATATTCGAAAGATGATCAGGAAAATTGAAAAAACAGTACATGATAATGTTGTTACTAGTTTTCATGTATAGCATCAGGTATAGAGCTGAAAGTTTGCAGTTATGCAGTATTTGATATGTATAATAATCTGCCAAAGTTTCAAAAAGTTTGCCTTTGTTGAAAGTGAGAACTAAGAATTTCAAAATTTTTATAGAAGTTCTGGGACATGCCTTATTTTAGCCTGACCAAGAGTAAAATAGTCAATGTTGAATATCGAGTAAAAACATTATAGTGGCAAGTTATAAAAACTGTGTGAAAGAATGAAACATTCTGGGTAAGAAGCAATTATCATGCAATAAATCATATTTTAACATTGTGCTATCTTAGCTTTATGTTAACTTGAAAGTCTTCTCTCTGTCAGAATACACCTGAAGAAGATTCCCCTATCAAGAAAGATAGTCTCATGAAGTATGAATCCTATTTTTATAAGTTTAACGGTCGAGCTTTTTGAAATAAATATATTACTATATAAGAGAAATCACTAAGAAATATTCCTGATGATTCTAAACAGAATTCAATACATGTATGTAGAAAACGTGCCCTGTAACGTATCATTTTCGACCGAAAAACAAAAAGAAATATTCGATTAAGACTTCATATGCAGTTATCCGCACACAGTTGTTCTTTGTTGTCTTATTTCAGTGACCGAACTCTGCTTACACACGGTATAATAGAAATCAATAGGCGAGAGATTTAGCGAACGTGTACCATTCATCTGACTTTAGAAATGTGTTTCACACGAGTACTGATAGACAGTATATTTTCAATTGATTATTCAGATAAGTTTCTTGCTGGTATTTTTATCTAGTTGATCCGACAAAAAAAGTTTCTCCCTAACAAGTAATAGTGAAGAACGATATTGTCTGCTGTATTTTACCCTTGAGAGTGACGACCGTCATGAATAAAAATTTGATGACGAGTATAATTAAGTCAAATCTCATCTCAATGGAACTGGCCAAAATTTTCAGGATTGACTTATGTCAGTAAGATATACGCTGAGTCAAAGTTTTAAGGGTTTCGAATGTATTTTCAGAGTAGATCAAACCAGGTTCAAAACATCAGCGTCGTTCGTTTCATATCTACTACAAGACAATCGAAAGAAAATAGTACTATTCAATGCGCAATACATTAAATCAGTAAAAAAAAACGATGCCACGTTTTGTAGTTCGATAGGTGTGCATCGACGCACTACAATAACAATTGTGAATCATAGTACAAATATACATAAAGCTGCTATCGAACACAAAAGTGCACTTCGCTCCCTTATGTGAGCGGCACACAGGTGGCTGTGGAGCAAACAAGCAAAATATTTTATAATGCTTCAATTTAACAAAATATACTGACAAATTTGGTTTCACTTTTTAACAAGTGTCGATTGATCAATCAAAATATGAACAGTTCCATTATTTGTCTTACTGCAGTTGTTATTGTCCTTCTATCACTATCATCGGCTAAAGCTGAGATTCCGACATGCCTTCAAGAAATGATTCATCCCATCCCAGATGGACCTGTATGGTATCAATTTACTCGAATTGACAAGTATTTGTATCGCGGCAAATTGACCTATCTGGCGACTAGCAATTGTTGTGATCGAATGAATCCTCTTTACGACGAAGAATGCACTTATATTTGTGCTCCTTCTGGTGGTTTTACAGGTCGTGGTGATGGTGAATGCACGGATTTCAGTAAAACGGCAAAGCCATTAGGTATCGCCTGGGTGGCTCTACCCGGTAAATAAATCAGCCCTACCAAACCTATTGACATCATAATATGATCTTTAAAAAGAAATAAAAGAATATAATTCAGAAACAATATATAAATATAAGCCATACAGAAAAAAGCTTTCAACCCAATCTCTGCGACATGAAACTAAAATAAGATGGAAACGTTTTACACGAATATAAAGATATTGCTTTTTTTGTAATAATTTGACCGAAGGTTAAGTAAACATAATCACTCATTGTCTACGGCAGCGGGTAACTGAAACTAATTATTTATGACCAATACGATGTGAAAAAATTACATCACCGATTTGAAAATACATCAAATCTACGACACTTCTATCAAAATCTCTTGTTTTTGCTTGTGACCTATCGAACAATGCATCTCTCGATATTGCGCAATTTTTCTAATTGAATAAATCGTTTTCGAATGATAATTTCAATAAACTACGTATTAGAACTACTATGAATTATATGCCATCTATACGATTTGAAATAAAACATATTGTTTGTTTTTAATCACAAATCAATACTGCAAAAGAATCATTGCTAAAAATGGATCATAACTCAAAATTTCGAAATTTAAAATGATTTTGATAGTTAACAGAAACAATAAAACTAAGGAAAAACCGTCGACAAAATAATTGACTTATTTCGAAGCATATTTTAGTTTGTTGAATACTACTGGGTGAATACAGGTGAATTATACTGCAGTCTGTACGATTCACGGAAAAATTGATCAGCAGAATTCACCAGTTTAGGATCATGGTTATCATCGATTAAATTACAAGTTACAGTCTAAATGTCATGCAACGATAAAACCAATGTGTATTTTACTTTAGAATTCATTTGTTGATCTGGGTACCGATCGAATGCTGACCATCATTTGAGTTCTTTTTACTGTTTCAATTCACATAGACCTGGATGAAATCAAAGCTTGAATTGATATACGCAGTTGCGTCAATCATAATTATCGAGACGTATTGTCATCAGACTCACGACGGTGTGTATCGAATCAGCAGAAAAACACATAATTCGGCTCTAAATGTTTCGAAGGATGAATTGATCTAGAATTATACAACTTAGATCACCAGCTACTTCGATTCTAGTAGTTTTTGTTTAAAAAGTCATGTTAAAAAGCCTGAAACCTATCATATAGTGTGATTTTCCTCAATAGTCGTATACGTAAAATCAATACGCAGTTTTCGATTTGATACTGTCTGTCATCAAAATCGTTGAGAATGTTCTTATAAGTGTGTGAATGAGACTAGTGGTGAAGAAAAGACCTTCACTCGTATGTCCAGAAATTTGCGCCATCCACTACGAAGCTTCAATGTCCTCGAAATTGTTCAAAGGTGTGTGTGTCGTTTTTGTCCTCAAACATACCCGCTTTCACAATCATAGACATCTATTTTCATTTAAAAAAAAACATTATCCTGTACCAGTGAGAGAACATATTCGCTATTTCTAATCATCAACCTATTTAGACAAAATTATTTGATCTGTATCAGCAATAGTTTATTCAAAAGACTTACAAACAGAAACACCTGAAATCAATAAATGATGCACTACCAAGTTATATCTATATTTATTTAATGTGACCGATCAGATGTTTAGTTATAAGTCTAGTCAAAAGAAAAAGAAATGAGACATCATAAATATTTTCGTAAAAGTAAAGTAATAACAATAGGAAGGACAGCATTAGAACTGGGGAGTGGACTCATTAATTGATTACAAAATACACAAGATACTTTGGAAGAGAATATGAAATAAGTGATGATTGAGATACAATGGTCCGTCACACGTTTTTTTTTAGAAAATGTGTACAATTGCAGAAGAACTGGAAGCTACATAAAGTTTTCTTAAAATGAGCGCAACTTTTATACATGGACTCTTTGTGATATTACATCGTTTCTTTATAGATAACTCAGGAATGTTGTGTTCGTTATTGCTTTAC
>CAJNOP010000579.1:0-46725 GCA_905250075.1 Rotaria sp. Silwood1 | reverse complement strand
CAATGTATTCCATTAATATTTGTTCGCGATGGACAGATAAGTGTAGATTGTCTTGATGGTAGTGATGAAAGCGACACACATGACAAGTTCCTCTTTTACAAAACTAGATGTGCTTTCAGTCCAACATTTCGATGTGAAGAGTATAAAAGTCGACGTTCTCTCAATTTTCCATGTGGCGATGGTGAATATTACGACCGATTGATACCATATTTTCGACATACTTGTAATAATTATCGCGATGAAAATATGTCTTTCGTTATGTTTACTTCACTGGATTATAGTTCGAATATAAATTGTCGACAAATATTTTATTGTTTACTTCGTATTGATCAAATTGATAATAAAATAAAGTCAAATAACAATAATTTTTGTAAAACTCTTGTCAATCATTGCTCATACAAATGGTTTTTTTGACCTGAATATCCTATGTTGTACGGTTTCTTTCAATTTATTTATTTCAATAATCGATCTGTTATTGACTTTAAGCAAAATTTGATGCCTGATTTTATTTATTTCAATGCAAGCCGATGTCCTGCATTGATATTCTGTACAGAAGATATTGAAATTAATAATGAACTCAATTGTTGTCGAACCACTAGTCTAACAAATGAGAAATTGAAGTTTTGGGATGAAAGTTTGTATATTATTTTCAAAGATCTCATTTTACAATGTTCTACAATTTGTACAGATCAATCATGTTCACATGCCTCTTTATTTCACTGTTCACATTCATTCAAATGCATTTCAAAACATCAACTAAATGATGGTGAAAATGACTGTTATTTCGCTGAAGATGAATCATTTTCTGCTTGTGAGTTGAATGATTTATGAGGATTTACTTGTGAATCATAAACAAATAAAAGTTTATCAATTATTACTCTCCAGAATGGAAAAGAAGATTGTCAGCATGGTGAAGATGAATGGGATGAATATCAACGTCATCTTTCCAAGGGAAATATACCATTGGCACTTGTTTGCGATGGTGAAAATGATTTGAAGTGGACAAATATATCGAATGAAACCGATGAAACTCATTGTGAATGGTGGCCATGTAATAATCCATATTTTGAATGTGATAATCGTTGGTATTGTTTGAAGGGTATTGATGAGCTCAATTGTTCTAGAACACAATGTTCTTTGCACGAACACATATGTAAAGCTGCGTTTGGAAATGAGCATTATTGCATACCAGTATTTCATTTAATCGAAACATATTCAAATTGGACTTCGCCTTTTTTCTATCGTAAAATTTATCTTAATAATGGTATGCATCAAAATTCTACGAATTACTTTCTATGGAATGAAACAAAATGTGTCACTTCAGAGCATATTTCTGTGCATCTCCGATCAGTATCAATCGCATAGGAAGATATTTGTTCAATACAAACTAAAATACCATCTGCTTATAAAATACTAGCTGCTATTACGAAAGAGACCGATCATACTATATTGTGTCATTTAGTATCACAAAGAGTTACGACAAGAGAATCGAAACTATCTCTAAGAACATCTCGATTAGACTATATTTCACCCGCTTCTATTAGTTCCGCTGTTCAACAAACTGTTCAATTCGATGGAAGAACAGTTATATATGCATTGTCGTATGAAAGTAATTGGTATTGTAGTCGAGAAATTCCTATGCTATTTGAAAATAATAAAAATATTAAATGTCTTTGTCCTTCAAGTTATTTTGGTGATCGATGACAATGACAAAATCAACGTATTAGTTTAACATTGCAATTAATATATCGTACTATTACTTATATTATGTCCGTATTTCAAGTTATTATCATGCTTATTGATGAACATAGACAAATCACATCTTATTATGAACAAATTACATATGTACCAAAACGTGATTGTGGAACAAAATTTAATATCTATTTACTTTATCCTGACCAACGAAAAAATTCTTCGACTAATTGCCCAATATACATCGATCTTTTTGATAAAATTACATTAAAATTTTTGGCAAGTTGGCATCTATCGATTTCTTTTCAGTTTCTACCAGTGAATCGAATAGCTACTCAATTATTTATTCCAAATATACAACAACAACAAAAATCTTGTCTATTGTCTTGTAGAAACCATGGTCGATGTATGAGATGCATAAATAAAATTTTTTTATATTTTTGTCAATGTGATCAAGGTTATTCTGGTTTACAATGTAATATTGAAGAAAATTGTTCTTGCTCCTTGGATTCATTTTGTTATAGTTCATCTATTTGTGTTTGTTCCATGAACAAATACGGTCCAAACTGCTATTTGAAACATGCAATTTGTCAATCATTAAATAATCCCTGTGAAAATAATGGACTTTGTGTACTTGTTGATGATCGTATAAGTATTAACAAGTTTACATGTCTTTGTAAGAAAAGTTTTTATGGAAGTAGATGTGAAAATATTAAAAACAGAATTTATATTAAATTTAATGAAACAATTAGTCGAACGACAGCTGTATTTATACATTATATCACTGCATTTGAAAATGCGAACCATCAACGTATAACAACATTGAGAAAAATCAACTATGATGAAAATGCAGTTACACTCTTTGTCACTCATCCATTTCATATTATCATAGGTGAATTATTTAATCATACTTATTATTTGCTTATATTAAGAGAAAGATTTATTGAATCAGAATATATTCAAACTGAATTAATATCAAATCAACGCTGTATTTCTATAGATGAATTATTGAACACAACTTTTCGTTCTTATCCTCGTCTTCATCATATCAAATATTATCCTCTTCTTTGTCGACAATATCAATAATTAATGTGTTTCTATGATGAAACTTACATGTGTATATATGATTTGGATCGATTCTCAAATTGTTTTGTATTCAATCATTCAACTACTTATGATTGTCAAGGTTATAGTAATTGTGAAAATAGTGGTCAATGTTTTCAAGACAATATCACATGTCCTAGTGTATCAGTATGTGTTTGTTCAGATTGTTATTATGGAACAAAATGTCAATTTTCAACAAGAAGTTGTCTTTTATCACTTGATTATATTCTTAGTTATCATATTAAACCAAATGTTTTACTTTTTCGATAACCATTAATTGTTAAAATAAGTGTATTGTTCACGACAGTTATGTTCATTTTTGGTTTGATCAATGGAATTTTGTCAGTATCAACATTTCGTATGAAAATAACAAGAGATATTGGTTGGAATTTTTATTTATTAATTTCATCATACATTTCTATATTCATAATAGGTACATTGATTATCAAATATTGACTATTAGTTTTATCGCAAATGGCTATTCTTACTAATCGAACATTGCTTACTTTAAATTGTATGTTGTTAGATATGATTCTTCAAGTTCTTTTGGCTTCAAATGATTGGCTTGATGGATGTGTCTCTGTTGAACGAATATTTATTGTTATCAAACATAATAGATTTAATAAACATAAAAGTAAAAAAACTAGCTAAATGGATAACTTTAAGTGTCATTCTTTGTACATCAATAAGTCATCTTCATATTCCTCTACATCGTCATTTGATTGATGATATTGATACTCATAAACAA
Organism: Rotaria sp. Silwood1; assembly: GCA_905250075.1. Classification (NCBI taxonomy): domain Eukaryota; kingdom Metazoa; phylum Rotifera; class Eurotatoria; order Philodinida; family Philodinidae; genus Rotaria; species Rotaria sp. Silwood1. Next base: position 43,181 of record CAJNOP010000579.1, on the reverse strand, counting down.
CGAATTTGGTGTCTAGTTCAATATTCTTCTTCAATCAATATCTTTAACTCATTTGTCATAATCGTACATTTTATTATTTCATTTAGCATTAATTTAATTTCTATTCTATTTATTATTATTTTAATAACTCATTCTCGTTTAATTCTACAGCCAAGATTATCATTCAAAGAACTTTTACAAGTACAATTCAAACAAAATAAACATCATATGATTGCATCATGTGCATTAGTATTATTAGCGTTACCACGCTTAATTATATCATTTATTAGTGGATGTATGAAATCATCACGTAATTCATGATTATTTCTTTTCGGTTATTTAATTTCATTTTTACCATCAATGATGGCATTTATTGTATATGTATTATCCTCAAAAACATATAAAGATGCGTTTAAAAGAACCGTGAAGCAAGGCATTCGACGACTTTGTATACATCCCATGTGATTTAAATCTACTCATTTGTAAACTTATGATCCTAGAAACAAATGTAATTTAATATGGGCAAGAAATTGATTAAGTAGTTTTCATATTTTGATTTCAATAAAAGAAAAATTAATCAATGTATCTAAGTATTAAATTGATCACAATCTCTTACTGTAGACATCTAAATATTTGACAAGTCTTTTCGATACTATGTATTTTTGTTCAACTTCAAAAGAACTATTTGCAATATAGATTGCATTTGTTGTAGAACTTCTATTCTGATATATGTTACATGATATTTTTATTTGTCGTTGTTATAGTAGGAACTTATACTCCGACCAATATGTCTCGTGTCAGCCAAAATCATTCAGTTCTCTATCGGCTCAAATAATCATTATTAAACAAATGAAAAATCATGAGTTGGATTTTTGTCGATAGAGATTTTAATCGATTGTTCATAAAAAATGAATTACAATTGAGATAATGAAAAATAATCCATGAAGGAGATAATTTTCAATCGATTTACAAACTGTAATCAATGTTAATCGAATTTTCTGCGAAACTTTGAAGTTTCATCTAAAGAATGAAATTTTGACACCAGTTATCAAAAATAATCTTGATTTTCTTACGAATACATTTCACTGAGATAGTAGATATTGTTGCCCTGCTTCGGACTACACTATATAATAATGAAGTTATTTTCTTTTAAAATGCAATTAAAAACAGGAAGAAAGTTTGAGATTTTGGTGAGATTTTCAAGGACAAATCGAAAAGGAGAAAGAGAAAGAAGAGAAAAGAAAGGAAAAGCAAAAGAACATTGACTTATATTGTACAAGAATGGATAGCGCATACTTGAGAATGATGACACACATACACACAACAAAGATGATAAACAATACAGGAAATAACAATGAATACTGTTAGAGTGCTACCTAACAGGAAACAAATTTGATTGACTGATAGTGTGACTCAAAGTATAGTCATCATGGATAGTTTATTCGATTTCTCAGAAATATATGGATGCAAGTGACTATACACCTGACTACAAACAAGTATAGATACAAACTTATTTTATTTTTTCATAAAAAAGACTTTCCTTGATGAAAAAAAATCAAACTCAAAATTTCGAAAAACGGATTATAGATTTGGATTCCTCGATCTCAATTTCTTTTGGTCCAACTTCATAAATACATGCAGACACGTGACTAAACATGTGCATGCAATTACACAAATTTGTACTATTACATATGATCCTTCCTTTAATAGAGGAAACAAGTCTCGATATGATATACTTCTCATAATATGTCGCTCTAGATATCCAAAAATAGGTCAAACAAAGCCGAGGCGTACGTCCGTATCTCTATTTCCATCAGAAAAAGAAAGGATAAAACATTGATGTGCTTATTCTCGATATAGAGGCTGTACAAAAAGAAAAATTGTGGTAACACATACATATCTATTCAATAATGTCTTCGTCATCAAACGACAACAACGTATTTGGCCATGTAGCTCCTGGATGGGAAAAAGTGCGTACAAAATTTGAACAAAATTTAACCGATGGGTTCGATACTGGAGCAAGCTTATGCATTTATCACCTTGGAGAATGTGTAGTGAACTTGACAGGTGGTTGGAAAGATGCAGAGACAAAGAAAGAACCATATACACCAGATACTCTTCAACTAGTTTTTTCAACTTCAAAAGGTATTGCAGCTGCTGCTGTGGCATTATGTGTGGAGAAAGGTTGGCTCGATTATGAAGCACCTGTAGCCAAATATTGGCCTGAGTTCAGTGTCAATGGAAAGGAGGTTTGTAAATAATTATTCATTTTTTCTAGATTCTACCCTTCCCTAGCCATGTGTATTCCATCAAAAAGAAGATAACCACACGAAAGATTCGACAAACAATGCGATCGGAATCATTCCGATCTACCAAGAAGAAATAAAAAGAGAAAAATGAAAAACAGTAAAAACAGAAAAGATTCATCATTGAATTCATACCTATTTAACAATGATTAACAAAAAAATGGAACAAATTGCTACTAAAAAAGACAGAAAACAGCTTCTAACATTCTGATATGAACTAGAAAGAATCAATTTTATAATTTATATTTTCATATCAATTTAATATTCATATATTTTTTCTCTATTGAAGAATATAACGGTGAGTCAGCTAATGTCTCACCGAGCTGGCTTACCATGTGTCGACGAACAACTCACACTTAATGACGTGTTGGATTGGACTCGAATAACTTCTTTATTGGCTAAGCAGAAACCTCATTGGGAACCCGGAACAACACATGGTTATCATCCGTATACATTTGGATTTTTGGCTGGAGAACTTGTTCAGAGAGTTGATCCTCAGCATCGTTCTTATAGCCAATTTGTTCGTGATGAATTGGATCCTGAATTCTATGTGGGGGTTTCTGATAACAATGTTGAAGCGCGTGTCGCTCCTCTCCTTGCTAAAGTAAGAAAAAACATCTTAAAAGCCACTCCATAAGCTACTCTAAAGTCAAGAAGCATATGTTTTCTATTGCAGAACATTGAAGAAACTATCATAGCTATATATCAGTCATTAAAATACTTTTATGGCTTGTAGTTTTTAAACAGAGAGAATAGAAGCTGTGGATGTAGGTATGGTAAAAGCAACTGAAATTTTGTTCATATAATTTTAATGAGTGTTCTCTCGTTCAAAAAGATGAAATGCAAAGTGTTTAATCGTACAATATCGATTTGAGTATCACTATATATAATACAGTTATTGACTCGCTTCGAGAAATCATTCAATATACACTATAAAGATACTGTTTTCATCCCATGATCACACAAGCTAATCGAATTGGAATCTTGCAATGGAAAGGCTTTCAGCCTAATCCCTGCTGGATTGAAATGTGAAACACGATGAATTTGTTCTACTCGTTAAGCAAAGTCCCAGCTCCATGAATCATCGTGACATTCGATAGCTTTATCAGTGCTGTCTGTCTATTTGTAACCGTCTGTAGGAAAGAAATTCAATTTTCTCGCTATATCCTTCAACACTCATGTGTCAATTGTATCTGTCAAAAATGAAGATGTTATATCTGGGTCGAGTCTCATTTACCTAAGTTGTATACTAAAACTAATGGCGAAGGTTTCGTCAAAATCAGATGCTGAGTTTAGCAAGATATGTAATATTGAAAGTTGTCTTACTGCTCTTCATGCTTTTTGTTGCTCTTTTCTCTTTAAGAATGACGGTCACCTAGCTAGTTTACCACAAATGGATCCTCTCATCGAAAAGTCAATGTCATGCAACGGTGCCTTTCCTTTGAGGTCACCTAATAGTGATGAATTCGTTTTCAATCGACGTTCAGTACATCAAGCTGCCATACCAGCTGCTAATGGTATTTCGAATGCTCATTCAATAGCACGAATTTACGCTTTACTCATTGATGATGTTAATGAAAATGGTAAGAAGACAACATGTCTTCTGAGCAAGAAAACTTTGAAATCGGCTACAGAAAATGTGACACCACCAAATGAACAGGATCGAACCATTTTTGGCCTTATAACAAAATTTTCAAGAGGAGGATTTGAATTACATTGTGATTTTTTTAACGTTCTAGGTGAAGACGGCTTTGGTCATCACGGTAAGATTTCAAGAAATGCATAATTTGACAAGTATCTCTCATTCAATTTTGAAAGTTGCCAAAACATGTTCGATCTATTTTGCTTTACTAAACTCAAAAAAATTAACCCACAGTTTTTGATCAAAAAATCAAAATATTGCATTCTATCAGTATCGATAATTAGAAGCAGTGAATCAATGAATGAATCCATCATATGTAATCCACTAATTCATTATTTTTCTTTTCATTATTAGGTTTTGGTGGCAGTCTTGCCTTTGCATCACTTTCACAACACTTAGCTTTTGCTTATGTATTCAATCAACTAAGTTTCGACACTATGGCAACTGATCAGAGAAATCTTCAATTTTTCGAAATAATCGACAATATTATCAAAGAAAAAAAGATTTCATGAAACAGTTCAATGATCTCAATGAGATGACATCAAGAGAAACATTTCATTAATTAATATTTCAAATTATTCAACATATATACTATTTTTTAAACAATACAAAATAAATTTGATTGCATTTTATTTTAATTTAGAAAATGTCTTAGTATTCCATAGGTATTGAACGATTACTGAGTAATGAAAAAAATGCGCAACTTATGTTTCTCTGTCTGTCATTTTCAATACGATTAAGAGAGAAAATTAATTGTAGAGTATTCTATGATGCATACATGAAGAAAAGATGAAATGAATGAATCTTCCTTGTAAATAGTTTAAGACGTCAACATTCATATTTACACAATAGGTGGATAGAGAATCACTAATTCGGAACAATCGTTCTATAGAAATTACGTATCATGAATGATATCTAATCTGTTTCGAAAGTCTACGTTGGATTAGAAAAAAGAACCATTACTTGAACTTGAGCAGAATCCTGTACATACCGAACAAGAACATCATCGATAGGTATTGTAACAATATGGATAAAACGCTTAGGATAGTGTTTGAATCTCGCGAACAGGATGTTGGATATGGATGTGAATGTGGTTCATTTTTTGAAAGTAATTTCTTAGTAAAATTTTCATCGAAAATACTTTTCATCATTCGATTCTTACTTTTGAAACGTTTTGATGTTGTTTCTTGATTTCTCAGAACAATGTTGAAGTTAAATCTTTTTTTTTATAGAAAATTTCATGACCATCTACTAGGAAAATAAAGAACTAATGAAACTATTTTCATTATTACTTTTTATTATAGTAATATAACCTGAAGAAAGCAACCAAAACTAAATAACTATCGGGATTATCCAATAGAATTTTCTCTATTAAGAACATTTATTAATGAAAAATTTGTTAGTACAATTGCTGTGAGATTAAAATGTGAAACACGATACAGATACTGTTATTAATCACAGTGAGATTGTATTATTCTATTATAACGGGATACATTTCTTCAACATTATTTTACTTAACCTTCCAGGAATGCAATAAGGAGGATGCAGAAGAAAAGTTCAAAGTTTTATTTCTAAATTTCAACACTTTTTTAAGATCGCATTTCACAAAAAGATGAATAATTGAAATTAAAAAGTAGAGTTTTGTTTGAAAATTATTTTTATTAATGATTAGTTTTGTTCATAATAGAAGCAGCAATAACGAATGATTTAAGAGTTCGACGTGCTTTTGCTTCTTCAGCTAATGAATTTGTTGATTGTTTTTCTGATTTTGAAATGACTTTTGATATAACTTTGGCACCTGTTGCTCTTCTTAATTTCAATAAAAATTCATTTGTTATCAATGTTGAATCATTTAATAATGGAATATATGTTCCTTCTTCTAAAATGAAAAATATTTTTTTTTTATTTTTCTTATTATTATAAAAAGAGAAATTTAGTAAATAATTTACCATCAATTTGTGTTAATACACAACGAATATGTGATGGAAAACAACGACGTTCAAATGAAACAAATTTTGAATCAAATGATGAAAGATGCAATGGCTCTCCGCTATTTAATAAACATAAATCAAATTTTAATGATGATGATAAACAACAATGAGTTCGAATATAATTTATTAAATGTATTGGCTAATTAATAAAAAAAAACCAAACAAGTTTATTGAAAATAAAAACAAACAAAAATCTAATTTACTCGACAGTTTCCATTGACAAGTAAAACATTAGCATCACCGTAGTAAACTTCAATCAACATTTTCTTTTTTTCCTATATGACTGTTCACAATCGACAAAAAAAAATATGATTTCCTGTTTAACAAACATTTTCAAGGCCACACTTTATCGTTCTTTTTACACATCTATATTGCCAGCATTGGAAAAATAATCAACATGTATATATGTCAATGATACTTTTTATAAAAATATTTCTTCGACATTCTCCATAATTGACATTCCGGATATTGCATTAAAAATAAATAAATCAGTTAACACTGTTTTTTTAATGCCAAATGTGTAGTTCTTCAAATTTTGTTGGTTGAATGTGTCATTTATCGTTATAAAAATTAATTTAATAAATATAGTTGGATTCGAAGCTATTCGACTACACAATAAAAATGATGAATTAATTGATTTTTATAAAATGCGATTAAGTTAAATCAACAAAAATATTCGGAAAAATTAGGATCCGTTCTTGACTTTTCTTTTTCTTTTTGTACAATAATTGAAACTAGAAGTAAACAAATCTGCTAAAATTCTATTGAACTAACAAATTGAAATGAACGTTTTTGACTGGCATATTTCAATGCTGATGGAAAACTATGCTATACATTATATTTTAGTTAGGAATGTAAATTAATAGGCTAAGAATGGAACCGTTTGCAGTGATTCATCACTTTTAGTTCCATATTTTGCACATAAGTAACAGATCGATAGACTAGGAAAGGATGTGAATGTGAATCTTCAGTTCGCTCACATCTGGTATACAATAACTTGGATGTTTTTGTTTACACGAATTTGCTACTGTGAATACATAGTATGTTGTACTCGGATCCCGTTGGTGTAATATTGAAAAGATGTTATCTCTTCGAAAGTATAATCATTAATTGAAGTTGAAAGCACGCAAACAAAAAACAACATTGAATAAAACAAATATTTGTTTTTAGAAAAAAAAAAAAACTTTCTCAATTATGTCTACAGCATGCAGATAGTGATTAGAAAATTAAAAAACCATTTAAGAACTTTTCATATATTCTATGGAGATGAAAAAACATGTATGATGTTCATGACATTTTCAAAGTTGTGTATTTTTTATGTATATTCCATATTTTGAAAGATTAAAATGGTAATAAAATTTTCAACTTTAGAATATGAAGACTGAATAAATAATTTCATGTCCAGCGAAAAAGATATGTTGTCTATTGAATGATGAAATCTTATAGAATTGAAATCAAGAAAAAAGTCATTAATGAAGAATAATGGAATCTTTAAATTTTATTAGGTTCATAATCAAGATCACTCTTATCAGTTACATTGAATATTTTGATATGTCAATAACCAAAACGAGTCCACTCTCTTTTGATAAATATCAACATTCAAAAGACTATCCAGATATTCTTCAAGACAAAAATAGTGAAATTAACTTATGTTTTCTCGTTAATGGTACTCACTTAAAAGCTAAAATTTCTACCAAACATCTGTCACTCGGTCAGTTAGAAAAGACGAAAAAAATTCATTGGCTGATCTCTTGTAGTTATCGAAAAGTTAAAGAGACAAAATCAAAAAAAATTGTGTGTAGACATTTAGTAGAAAAATAGCTACCTGTTCTATGTACTTTTAGTTTCTCATCTGATTCAAATGGTTGCTAGAAATGTGTTTCTATCCAAGGATTTGTGGTTCTCTAGTCTACCGAACATCAAAAGCAGAATTCACGTTTTTTTCGAATTGGCTTTAGTAGATCAAGTTCAATCTGTCGGAACATAAAATAGTCAATGTGTATGTACAGATAGTTTTTGCAAGATTTAATAGGTAAATTGAAATTAGTCAAAATTTTGAGACAAAAAAGTCAACTTTATAAGTTGATAGCGCGAAAGACTACTGATTTTGAACTTTCTTGTTCAATACTTCGAAGCGAAGACAGATAAAAAAACGTTTTAAGTTATAAATGTGTCCGTCTATGGAATGCAAGGATACAATGTCAGCATAATTCACTCATATATTAATTAAAGAAAATTTTAGTTTTCATGACTAAGTTTTTCGATAACATTATAAAATGTTAGATTAATTATTCTTAATCGAAGCAATATACACTAGTCATAATACTATATCTATTTTCTCATTGTTTCCATAAAGTAGACACTTTTTGTTTTCTGAAATAAAGGTAACATGTCTGCAATCAAGGAGACACGATCGACATACATCGGATATTTTGATAGATTTGTGTCTTTGTTTCTCTAATTTTGTAAAATTCATTTAAATGCTCTTCAAAAGATATTTCTCATTTTATTAACTACTTCTTTTCTTGATAATTCTTTGATTGATTTCGACTTTAATGATACTGCTATTTTTATAGCGTATAATGCATTTTTTATTTCCTGTTTCGTTAATAATAATTTTATTTGTTGTAACATCAATATCAGTATAAAGATTCAGTTTGTATCAAATTAACAAAGAAATAGATGATCGGGATTAGAAATACTTTCTATAAATTGTATATTATCTAGCATCTTTAACTAAAGCGTTCTTTATTCAATAGTTGATTCTTAATGTTTGTTCACTAACGAATAATGTAGTTTAAACTTACAGATTCATTGATTCTAATAAATATTAGAGAGATATTTCAATGACTAGATGTCAAATTATGCCAACAGATTCTAGAAGAATCTTTTTATGCATAATTATAATAATAAACAAATGCACTGGAATTATCATTAAAAATAGTCGATTAAATTCAGACGATTTTTGCATCATATGACTCAAACGCAGTTTCAGCCATTGTTCAATTATCAACAAAAAATAATATATATCTACTTTTCTTGAGTTGCATCATAATGAGAAATGATGTCTACTTACTATAATATGAATGCCTATAGTCCTCGACAAAAGCAGCTGTCCTACTCCATGTTGTACTACTATTCTCTATGATATTGAGCAGATATGCTGGGGTGCATATGTGTGGCAATACATGCACTGAAGTTATGGCTCAGACATTATCTTCCTCTTGTGATCACTGTATCTCGACTATGATGAAAAAAATATTTTGTCTAAGTACTCATACGAAAACTCAATCCCGTACGTATCTCTAATGCTAAATTCGTTAGAAACAACATTAAAATATCTAAGATATTATCTTCTCATTAAGAATATATTTCGAAGAGAAAATGTTAGTTTTTTAGTAAGATTGATCTTTTTTATAATCCATCTTATGATGGACGATGACTTTTGTCTACGACTGTATATACTAATTTCATCAATAGCAATTAAGCGAACACATAACAGTTCTTTTTTTTATTCTTTATCCATGAAGAAAAAAATCTGACCAAAAAGAAAAATTCCGTATCATCAATTTATGAATTTTTATTTATAAAATTAACTGTACACTGAAAATGAAATGAATAAGAAAAATATTTTGATGACTCATTGTTGTCTTAGAATTACGCGTTTTTTTTCGTATATGCTACAAGAGATTAAAGAAATATTTGATGCAATAAAAACATTAATCTATCAGTTGTAAAAGAATTTTGCACATCTTTTTGTAATTATACTAAAGTTTTTGTTCTTATTACTTGTATGAATAGAGAACAAGTTTTCATGAGCCAAATCAATCTTTTCAATATTCTTTTATTTATTCAGATTCATAAATTTATAAACAAAACTTTAAAATACGATGTTTTATTCAATATATTAGAATACATGTAACATATAAAAAAAGTCATGATTACATTGATCATAAATACAATAATATAAGTCATAAATTTTTTTTTTTTTGTTAATATACTGTCTTTATCTATTTACAATATTCATTCAAGTATTTAGGATTAACTCGATCCTGCATTTGATTGACCAAGCCAATATGCTATTATAGCTAAAGCTAGATATGAACCGAAATGAGCTACTACCATTAGATCAAACGAGTAACCTAATGAGCCTTCTGCAATGGATGCAAGTGTTCCTAATAAAAAAATAGTTGCGATGAATAATAAAGTAATTGGTACTAATTGAAGAGGACCAGTTAAAATATCGAACATTTGTAAGACAAGAGCAACAATAGTTACAATCAGAAGAATAAATGAAATAACAGAAAGAGCAGCTGGTGATTTTGAACATCCATTGCAGAATAAACTAACACCACCAACACTGGACCATCCTTTTGTAGATAAACCGATGACACAAAAAAGAGCTGAAATCACTGTAATAATAATGCCAATAAGCATAATTCGCCCTGCTACACGCATATTTTTCTGTTAACGATAAAGATGTGACAAATTATGAAGGTAACTATTGAAAGAAAACGAAATGAAACCGAGAGATAAAACTCCTCTTTCGTAATACGATTGCAATGAGATGAAGTAAATAGTTCTTGATTATAGAGCGCGTTTGTGAAAGAATAGTTATAATACTGAGAAAGCTGCGTAAAAAAGAAATGTCGAAGAAAGAAAAAAAAATAAACGAATAAACTTTTATACGAATGACGTGTGTGATTGATATATGTGAAAGTAGAGAGAGAAAAAAGGGGCAGATATACTACTTATATTCAATCATCTACGAGTATACCTATAAATAGTAAGAAAAAGAAAAAGAAAGGAGTCGCTTTGTATATTAACATTTTTTTTTCTGCATCTCTGAATAATTATGTGGCACTGAGATAAAGATAAAAGAGCAGTAGGTTAAAAACTTGACATAGTAAATATATAAAAGTATTCAATCGAAAGAAAATTTTAAATTTTCTATTAATATCATGAAGAATTTCATCGCATCGATAAGTCGAAATTTTTCAAGAAACAAAAAAGTTAAATGTCATCAACATTATTTATTTTGCATTTTACAAAGGACGTTTTCAATATCATAATAATATTTCACATAGTACCAAGCATATTCAGTGCATTTGCTATTATTAAAATAAAACTTATTCATAACTTTAATCAATGTACAAATAACACTGGAAATATTTTACACTCTCTTGAAAAAGCATGTGAATTATGTATTGATGAGAAATGAATATATATAAAATGAAATAAATCGATTCATGTGATATGAAAAGGAATATAATTTTTTTTTTAAATACATAAGGAGGTCAACAGCGATTGAATTAGTTATTCTATGTTATGAATTGTGATTGAGAATATACTTTTTTTCATATGTAAATACAATGTTGTTTAACAGATGAATTCATTTTTTTTGAGTTTCTGTTTATCTTTTTGATTTAGTTGATGAAGAAATTGATATTTAATTACTAATTCATACAGGAAATTTTTTCACTCACTATTGCTTTTTCTATGTACGAGCTCAAGGATATATTACAATGAATATGGGTTTTTCGTTGAAGATAAGTTTGAACATGAAAATCAGTTGATGATATTGAATATGACACTATTAAAAAAGTTTGTCTGTAACGCGAATGTACTTTTTATAGTCTATCATAGTTTTAATATGGCCAATTGCAAAAAATATTGTTAATAAAATACTAAATCTTTTATGACATTATGTTTTATTGAGACATTTTGACGTTTTTACATTGTATACATGCTGATAAAAATCGGTTAGACCAATCTGAAGTGTGTAAAGAATGAAAAATAGTGAATCAAACACTAGTTTCAAATACAAATATTGCTTCTATTTTTCCCGATCAATCTTACTTTCTAGTTTTACGTATTTTGTTCTTTTTTTTTCTGTATTTATAGATATTGTATTAATAATTAACCAATAAGGTAACGAGAAAAAAAAGGTAGTAAGAAGATTTTTCTTTTTTCGAAAGGAAAGACAGGCAGACATAGATGATAGTATTATTTTTCTACAAAATATGAGTTTGAATGAATACACACCTTTTTACTATAAAGTTGTAATGAAGAGCATGGAAAGATTTTAACCTAGAACTTCACATGCAAATAAAAGAAAGTCAAAGCTCTCGATAACGTAACATAATATTTCATCACCAAATAATGACACAAAAAACCTAACCATCTATTTACGCCATGTCTACAAATAGATCTCAATTCAATTTAGAATACAGAAGAAGATAAAGGATTTCTTGATCGAATATGTACGCAAAACATTATCTTTTCATATAGTGTAAACTCTACAAAGATGTGACATTCGATCGAGTTCAAATTGTTATCAGATGCTTCTTACGTAGATTTTCGATTTAGAATTCGGTTTTTATGTATAGATGTTACAATTTAAAAAAGAATGAAGATGATGTTTTAAATCGATTCTTTTGAGTCACATCTGACTTTATGTAAAAAGAAAAATTTCCATAAGAATTCAATTTGACGTTTAGCTAGAATACCAGAGCTGCAGAATCTACCCGTGTGCGCCACCGCGCGGTGGGGGAAATTTTTTGGGAAACTACTGCGTCTGGGAAAGTTTTCGGAAAGCTATTGAGTCTATGGAAGGTTTTGAAAATTATTGAGTCTAGGGAAATTTTACGAAAAGTTTTATCGGTTGGGGAAATTTTTCGTTTTTACGGCAGATTCTGCACCTCTGTAGAATACACTTTAGTGTTTCAATATTACATCGCATAATACGTGGTTTTTAAAAAAATTTGTAACATCCTATTGATTTTCTTGGAAACGCCAGCAAAATAATGTTTAGACTTTTTAAACATATTATCGAAAACGTTTATAGTGATGTATATTTTGGTCATGAAAATGTATGTTTTTCTGTCATGTACGACTGGTTATGCTAAAATTTCTCAAGCACTGTTCTAGCTTATGTTAAATTGATTGACGAAATAATTCAAATTAATTGAAGTAATATCGAAGAAAGCGATGCCTATAGAACAGCAATGTACCGTAGGTAAATTTTTTTTCACAGAAGTTCACCATACGCATCTGATATCGAGTACCAATGACGCATCAACGTAACGTAACGATAATTAATTGTAGATATATAATTAAAGAAGGTTTGTTTGGTATAGAGATTAATAAATTCTAAAGATATTCTTATTGTTAATATAGATTGTGATATTCAATCTTGAGAGTGTGAATTTAGATTCCAGTATGGAGATAAGTAATAGGCTTTTCGTAATAAACACTCACACCTACTCTCGGATAGAACCGTCAATAATAGTTTGAAGTTCGTAATAAAATATCATGTCGTCTTTGGGCGAAACAAAACTATATAATATTGAGAACAGATATGGCAGTATACTATTTTCACAAATTCGAAATGATTCTCTCTGCGAAATTGTATTGGTCAAAAACGAAAATCCCAAAAATAATAATAATAGATATATCAATAAAGATTCACAATATAAAAAGTTTCGAATAAAGATATTCTATGTTCAAAAGACATGTACAACTAGCATTTTTCTGTACATCCGTTCTGGTACGTTTTCAAAAGAATCACCCTATACTGATCATGTAGACAATGATAAAAAATACAACAGTATACAGAATCATATCATCGATAACTAAGAGATTCATATGAATATCTTTTTACTGTTGTAGGCTCATAAGTATGAAATGTATTTATCAAAACCTTTTTAGCTTCTGGTAGGTTTTCTTTTTTTGGTAATTATTCATGAAGTCTGCGTTTTGTTTTCTTTTCTGTAATACATATACGTATTCTATTTCTTGTTCTATTTTGGCAAAACCTATATTCTGAACTGTAGAACCATTATATGAAAGACTAGATAATATATTATCTTTCAAGAAAGTTTTCTTATTTCTTTTTATTTCGTGCAGTCATAGAACATTTCATCAAGATCAGATTTATCGATACACGAACACAAACAATTTGATTGGAAGAATTTTTATTTGAAATTTCTAATTTTTAGAAGAAGGTGCTATCTAGATTTGAATGTTGTTGATGTTTGTTAATACGAAAAAGAATAAGTGTCATACAGTATGTTCTTTTGTTGTTGTCTATTACCCCAGCTTGTGCGCCAATTGTTTAGAATAGGCTCGAATAAGAATCGAACCAGTTGGTAACGAATTTGTGTTTTGATTCTGAATTCGTGAAATATTCGACATGATTCATAGGAAGACTTTTGGCCGAAGAAGAAAGCAATAATGTTGTTGTTACATTGAAGCCCTTTCAGATCGAAAGTAGAGACAGACTCTGAATTAAATAAAACCATCAGGTGATGATAGATGCTGCTCATTGAACGATGATTCGTTTTGAAAAAGCTCCACTTTGTTTATATATTGTGTATGATAATCAGAGATTGAACGATCAAAATTTTGATTTTTTTCATTATTGCTCTCAAATGTCTGACATGCACACATGCTATTGATTTGGTAATGTTGCCTGCTCCAATTGTATTTCTAAACGAAAGTGAAATTTATGAGCTAGAAATATTCCAAATAAAGTGATGGAATCAATGAATGTCTTTATGAGAAGAAACGAATCAGTCTCAGTCAATACATTTCACTGCGTTAATTCAATAGCAATATCTAAACAATGAACAAGTGATTACTTGGAGTTGTTCGACGTAAATAGATCAAACTAATCTGTAATGATTGAATTTTGGAGCGACAACAAAGATATTAAGTAAGTAAAGTGAGGAGTCAAATCAATGGTAAACCCAATCCAAGACCTGAAGCCAATGTTCGACTATTATTTGAAGACGAGACTGATGTCATTGCTGTCAAAGAAAAACATATAGCAAATGATAATTGAGAATGTTTTTGACACAATTAAGTAGACAAACCTGTAACCATTTGCGATGTTGTAGTTATCGTAGTTTCAGTTGTGAACGTAACAGTCGTAGCTGATGTCATCATTGACGCACTTGTAGTATCCGTTGTTGTCGTCTGCGTCATAGAGTATCCGTAGTAAACATTGTGGTCGTCGTCTCAGAACCAACAATAAAATTGACACAATAGGAGTTGGATGAATCGTCATTCACATCAATAGCTATAACACAAAATGTTAATGTTGAAATGAGTTGATCTATTATTGATGTCCATTGTAATTTCATTGAATACTATGATGCATTATTTTGATCATAGGAAAAATTTGATGTTTTCGTACCGAGCGGACTCTCGGTAATAAAATTAGTGATATATGTTTCTGTATCGTTGCTACAACCTATCTGTGCAATAATAACACCGGAATACTGTCCATTGACTGTCACAGAGATGTTACCACCATTATCAGTTGGAAAAGGTGACATATTCGTGATACTTGGTGGTTTCATACAGGTTGTCGGTGTATTATACCTATTGAATCCGTAGAATACAAATTGAAGTGGAACTGAACTCAATGCAGTCATTGAAGAAGTCGAAAGAAAATCTTCGATTTGAAGAGCTACTATATACTGCCCTATAGAGGGTAAAGTTACGTTCAATTGACATCGATTTGTAAATGTTCGTAATTGAACAGTCGATGGTAATGTATATGTACTGCATGCACCAGCACATTCATCGCCTCTTAGTCCATTGATTGTACCTGCTGATTTGTCCCAACGACATTTAATCACATCATTGACATCGTCGTCACTCATTGTAATTTCGATCCTAGTCGAAATTTCGATTGGTATATTTATTCTAAGAGGCATCGTGGATGTTGGCGAATGATTTATTTTGATATCAGCACGTGACGTCACATCAATGAAAACTGGCAGACTTCAACCTTCGCTTGCCGGTGAACCATACGTAAGACTGAGCCACGAATCAGTACCTTTAAATGCTAGAACAAATTTGGTATTATTAAGTAATAATAATGATCGACTTCGGCTACCTAATGATATTCCTAAGATCAAATTAATATCGGTGCAATAGACTTCACTGGAGATCTTCTGAGAATTATAACCGACTGAATTGCATTGGGTTGAACCGGAAAGACAGACAATAGAATTAAGAGAGTAGTCACCAATCAAATCTCTATTGAAAATATTTGTTTGAGTACAAGAAATAAGTGAGCGAGACCAAGCATAACGCTAATGGACGATCAATGTAATATTTGGACTGGTATTTGTTACAGAGGGAAATGGTTCCCATGTGATCATACCGCTACGAAAATGTAAGTCATTGATATTTGTTATTGAACATAATACAAAGCTGATAAAAAAAATCAAAAATCATTGAAATTAATGTGAATGAATGCGATGTATATCGACTATTTTTATTGTGTTTCAGTGGAATACTTCAAATATATAGTGTGCGCATATTAAACTACATAGAATATTTGAATACATAATAAATTTATTTGGCTTTTCTAATCAAA
The DNA here is from genome assembly GCA_905250075.1 of Rotaria sp. Silwood1. Taxonomy (NCBI): domain Eukaryota; kingdom Metazoa; phylum Rotifera; class Eurotatoria; order Philodinida; family Philodinidae; genus Rotaria; species Rotaria sp. Silwood1. The sequence goes on along the minus strand of CAJNOP010000579.1, from coordinate 26,870 downwards.
TGCGGTTGCTTTTAGAAAAAAAAACTCGCCCAAAGCGTAGAAGCTATTTTTCCTAACTATTCTCATATTTTATACAAGAATTATGGATTTCATTTTTTTCGATGTTTGTTCATCGTTAGTTAGACAAAGATATGATATAGTGAAAAAGTAATTTGTTTTGTGTCACATATCTAAAAATGAAGATATAACTTCCTTCTCTCTTTAAAATAACTCATATATTCCTATTATATCATTGAAGCACAGTTATGAAATCAACTAGCGTTATAGAGTGTGCAACACATATCTCAGTCAAGTGAATAATGAAGAAATGGTCATTAAAATGCCTTATTACTTGTAGCTAGACCATTTTGACCATTAAAATGCATCTTTTCACAGAAATAATGGTGAAATAGCCATTAAAACGAATAATAATTCATTAATGAATAATTTTGACCATTTCACAATTACGAACTCTGTTTTTTTTTTGAGTTTTAAACTGATTTGAAAAATGTTTATAACTTCAAAAATTTATATGGATTTTTAATGTTTGCTTATCAAACTTTTTTTTTCGAAATAGTTAAAAACATTCTTGTAAACTTAACCGCTTAAGTGTCTATTGAAGTATGCGACTCTGATGAAATTACACTTAATAGCAGCCAAAAAGCTATTTTTTGTATGATATTGATAGTCTGTTTGAAATCTTCGAATCGAAAAGAATCTTCTTCTTTATAATAGTGCTAAATCTATAAGTTTTTCAACAAATATTGAATGTTTATAATTGACAGCGTCATTATCTTTTTTCAAAAGAAGATAGATCTTATTTATTTTTGAGATAAACTGTATATCTTAGGCGACTAACCTAACCTTGTTTCTTCTCTCTCAAAAGAAACGATTAGGATTCGAAGGTGCTAAAATAGTACAAAGGAGCTATCGAAATAACAGCGAAAAATGATTTAAGAAGTGAAATTTTCTGTATATCAGAGGAAAATACTGGACTTTAATTAATATTTGATATCAATAAAACCAAAGTAGATCTATCTCGTAAAATGAATTTGAATGATTAGAATTTAGGCACAAAATTATTTTTTCCAATGTGAATCACATTATGATGTAAGCAACTAAAAGATATCACGTTCTGTTGAAATCAAGTATGGTCCTTATTATTCATATTGTTATTTTCATTTGCTCGGCTAAAGTAATCGCATAAATCGAAGTAGACAGATTTTATTTTATGTGATGAAGTCTTCGTAAAAAAACCCACATCTGCACTCTACCTACCATCACTTTGATCTAGACTTTCGTTATATGTCAAAATCTGATCTACCTTTCATGACACGTATTATTGATCCTAAAAATATCATTTCACTTACGCTTCCGAATGAAATATAAACACCAGGTCAAATTGGATTATTTCTCAGTCATTTTCATATTGACCAATTCATTCGACTATGTTCATTACATCTTATTAATGCATTTAACATATCGAGACAATGAATTCTTGCTGATTGAACATATTGAAATTTACTGAGATTAGTTGAAATAAATTTGGTTGTTTCATTTTCTATGCGTCGATCATTTTCATCAATAGGAAAATAAAATTGACGTAAAATCATAGAAATATATTTTAATCTATCCGTACATATGCGTAAAAAAGAATTGTAAATATGGAATATCATAAAGGCAAATAGTTGCAATATACAAATCAACTGCTTCGGAGGATTTATCATGATTTTTCATTAACATTACAATATATTTTATACATTCTTGTTTTAATTTTTTAAAATTTTGATCTTGGTTATCATGAGCGTTTCTTGAAAAAAAACGTATTAGCATCGGTGTTAATACAGTTGATTCTCGATGAATATTAGATGGATTGAAGACAATTCGTTGACCATCTCGTGTTAAGCCACTATATAAACTCATGATTAATGACAAAAAAATCACAGGAATCGAATTCATTTCAATATTCTTATCAAGTAGAAAACGTTTGAAAGTAGTTGGATTCGAAGGTAATAACTGATTATTTGAAAAAGCAACTTTTTAATAAAAGCCGATCAATAGCAAACCCATTATTTTCATTATCAAGTGTTGATAAGGATTGAAGCATTGAACAAGACGATTAATCTAACCATTGAATATTTTCAAGTTCATGAGGTTTTCCTTCAAGAAAATAACAAAGAGGTGTTATTGTTTGAATATCATGTTCAGAAGATTCAGATAAGAAATTATTAATCCGTAATGAAACAACATTATGACGAAATTTTCTCAATGTATTTATTATTTGATCGAATAAAAATGAACAAACAATTGACCATCTATGTTGACCAGCTGCAATTATTAAACGATCCAAAGCATTGAATAAAACGTCATTCGAAGGATAATTAACAAAATTATCGACAAAATTAATTAATATATAAGCACCAAGTGGTAATAGAGAATCATATTCATTTTCAGCTTGTATAAATTTATAGCAGAGGTCGTTGAAATCGTTTTGGGATCAAGAAGCACTAAGTTTCCCTAAAGCAAATACAATACGTATTCGCAATCGTAGACCAGTCGTATGACGATATAATGATTGAGCGATAAGTTGAATTTTCTTGTCTCGATCGAATCCATCAGTAATGAATTTCTGTTTTTCTGATTTATCTCTTTTGAGAAGTTTTAAGCAAGTAAAATATTCTTGACATGCTAGATGAAGAAAACCATAGCGTGAATCACCTCGTAAAGTTAAAATACCAAGATTATCACGAGTGACTCATGTCATTTCAAATATTTGTTTTTTCGAAACGATGAATATCATCTGTTGTTATCGTTGTTGCATTTACAGAAGTTTTAATTGTGTGAACACATATTTCTTTTATTTCGTCATTACTAATAAAATTCGATGTCGAATTTTGACAAATACAAGAAGTAATGTCAGTCAAAATTCGAATAACTTGTGATAGTTCAACAGTCGAGTTTTTACTGTACCACAAATTTAGCACGGCTTTGACAATTGATTCATATTGAAAAAAACATTGACTAGGTAATGGTAAACCTTCTAATTGTCTAAAACCTATGGTGAAAATTAATGATAGCAAATCAGAATTCGTAGCCATTTCAAGCAGAACAGCATTTTTAGTTGTTTCCAATTCTTTTTTAAGTGCTTCACTATGATTTTCTCCTTGATTAATCAATGGAAGATTTAACGTATCAATTATATGTTGATGAACACGAACAAACCAATAATTAACAAAATCTGTTATATAATTCGTATCCATAGGTCGAATTGTATGGCAAGAAAATTGTCCCCATAATGGAGCAGCATGATAACTGACGATACGACTTGTAACAATCAATTAGTTACCTCTAGATCGAGATGGATCATCCAGTAACGTGTTCAAGTATACATTGTCGAAGGTAGAAATATGTGTAGGTGTCTGAACATAAGTGTTTACAAATTTTTCAATAATATTAATGTTTTTGAAATGTTGATCTGGAACAGAAATTTCATCAAGACCATCAAGTATGATTAGAGCTTGACCTTGTTGAATATAATCTTGAAAAGCATATGATACATTATCAGAAGAGATCGATGAATCATCAATAATGGACTCTTTCGTCCATGTGTGTTTTCCAATATAATCAAATCAAGTGAGGGATGGTTGTTCTTTCAATATTTCGGCAAATTCATCATTAGGAATTAGAATTGGTATACGAAGAAGACCGTAATTAGTTGAATGTTGTTCATTGAGAAGAAGTGTTTGTACAAGGTGATGAACAAACCATAGAACGAAACTTGTTTTTCCACTTCCAGGATCACCCAAAATAACAATTCAACGTTTAGTGCGAATAAACTACATATTCTTAAGTTTAATCAAAGCTGAAATCTGTGATCTTATCGAGAACAATTCAAGTGTATAAGTTTGATTCAATATTAGGATTTGCAAATATTTGCTTATTATTTTGATGTACTTTTTGCACATCAACTCGTTTCACTATTAAACAAAACTTCGTTATCAGATATAACGTTTCGATCACTAGACTTGTACAAGTATTTAATATAGATGTTGCTGTGAAATATCACAAACGAATTTCATTCGATGAATTACAGCGAGATCTGCTTTGATTTATACTTTCTCTCTGCCATTGTAAACGAACAGTTAACGTAAAATGCCTACCGTATCTTGTCTTCCTAATATATGACTAATATTTATTGATATAGATGTAAATATGTTTTCATCTTTAACAGAAACGAAAACAAGCAATCAATAACAACTGAAGATAATTAATAAAAATATTAATGATAAAAACCTGGAAAAAGATGAGAAGATCCAATGATAAAGAGAGTAGAGCAGCTAGTGTGATAGAATGGCATCTATCGGCTCTAATAAAAGTACCTTATTGCTACTATCTGTTTCCGAAGTAAATTAGTTCATTTTGACAATTATATTGTCCTCTGTGTGAATGGTACTATTCTTCACAACAGAATTGTTGCTTGTTGTTTTAAACAAATCACGATCAGTACGAACCCATTTTATTTATTGTTAGGCTGTCTTTTTCAACATTTTATATAATGCGATTGATTGCTTCAGGGTCTTTTTCTGCACTTACTTCTTTTTTTGTCCGAAGAGCCGGTGGTATTGGAAGAGTTTGTATCTAAAAAAAAGGTATCATCAAACTTATATTATCTGATGTGATGATCTTTCAATAACTTCCTGTGATAAGATTGTGAAAATAGTGTGCACTTTTAGATACAATATATACTGCTTACATTATTTCTGCTCTGTCAATGTTGTGAATTGTATGTTTTTTTTTCGTTTTCGATACTTTTCATCAAAGCAAAAAGGATCCAAAGCATGGGATGCAGTTAATAATCAAAATTTACTTTTGCTTTTTTTCTTTCCGAGTTGAAAAAGACCTTTATAACTTCGGTTTGTGTTGACATCGTAAACAATCATACAGGCAAAGAATGCAAATTTGTTTGCTAGTTTAAAAGTTTTGAAAAATATTCTATGACTTTTCAAAGAAAATTATAATTAAACATTCGAACAACAATGTGTTCTGAAGAAATACAGTTATCAATAAGATGTTTTAATCGAACAAGTGGAATCAGTACAACTGAATTTTGGATAATGATGTGCTTGTTGGTTGCTTCCATTGAGTGATAATGAATTAGAACAATGAATCAATGAATACTTTTTGGAAGCAGGAGAGCTAAAAAGTTTGTTCGTCTCCTAGGACAGAGATTGTTCCTTTCTTTTGTTGATATCCTTATTTTTGATCAGTTGTTACAGGAGTGTGTTTTGTTGACAAGAGAAGAACTTTTTTATTGTTTATTTTAAGACTGCTTATAAAGCGAGTCTGCATGAAAGAACAGGAATGAAACGAATGCATCGTCATCGAAAGAAGACAAAGAAATGAAAAACTCATAATAGAAGGAATGAATGTTGTTGTCATTATTGCCAAGGTTTTTTTTTTCTACATTGTAGTATGCATAGACAACTAAAAACCACGTGTTTGATGAATATTACGCTATTGAAATTAATTTGGGGAATAGAGCTCAACAATGAAAATTTATAAAATTCGAGAAAGATATGCAAACTTTTTGGTTTAATTATTCCAAAGTCGAATTGCAGTATGGGTGTAAGAGTAAGTGAAGATAAGACTCACACCCATCCACACCCTGCTTTTACTGAATCAACTTTAACTCAAAAAAAAACATTCTGAATATATACGTATTTAGAAAGAGCATGAAATACTTATTCTAGTTAACTACTTTTGATTATTTCTTACGGCCCAAAAGTAGACAAAAATTGAACATAGATATTGTGCCAGGATATTTTACAAGCAGGTTATATCTGAAAATAGAGATTTAATTACTAATTGCATTTTTATTATAGAATTTACTTAAAACAGATAAATGTGACAACAAAAACGAATCATTTACAAGTATAAATTTTTGTCAGACACAATCTGTTCAGTAAAATCTAAAGTGGATTGCTTAGCATATAATTTAAATATTAACTGTACTATCCTAAGGATCTACTGATGGTTGGTTCATTGATCAATGACATGCACGTAGTATGTGCTTAATCATAGATGGAGTTTTCAATAATTCCTATACTAAATCCCCATTGATTCTAATTCATCCTATTTATTCTTTTTATGTAGGATTATGTTATCCAAAACGTGTCGAAGGATTTTACGAACCTGAATATAAATATGATTTGGATGAGGACTAACATAGAACAATAAAACTAGCTCTTAAATTTATGGGAGATGTTATTCAACTTCGAATCGAAGAATATTATTATTAACGAATTACTGGAACCATTTTATTTTATACGAAATTTTTTACTAGAAAATTTTGATATGAATATTCTTGTTCATGTTTGCATTATTCTAAGAATTAAAGCATTGTTCGTTGAAGAATTCTAAGAGTTATAATTGAGAACGAGGACAGTAAAATTCGATGGCCGATTAGCTTGCAGCAACAATTATTCAATCATCTATTTCTGTTATAAATTCGATGCAATACAAACGATAGAGGATGTGTGTAGAATGACAACAATACTTACACCCACATCCCACACTGACAATCACACCCACACTCTAGAAATGTAGTCGAATGAGTTTAATGTTCGTAATGATCCCTCAGAGATGATCTAATCATGAGATAGAATTTCGTTTGAATAAGCAAGAGACGGAAAATGAATTTCAGATAAAAATATCAAGATAATTGTCATAATATCGTGTGATCCTGTTTAAGACGAACTCGACAAATCTACATGAGATCAAAGGCCAGTCAATGTATTTCTCGCTTACAATAAATTTATCCTCTCCATCGATAACCGCAGTTCCTGCATAAGACGAACAGAGTCATCGGCTCGTCCCCGCTAAGTGTTTGAAGTTCGGAATATGAACAGTTGCTTTTCTTGCACTTTTCGCATTGAATCAGATCAGTGCCAATACCTTCATCAATTGCCAATAGACTTTCACGATGAGCTAGTTCTTGAAATTTGGCACATTCTTTCTTCAAAGTATCACTTGCCATTTCTTTTGTAGTCATCACAGCCAATCGTTCCGGTGTAATACTACCGAGAAGTACTTTAGTACGAAGATCAGGATTATTCAAATCTCGTAAATTGAATATCCGACTGCGAATACGACGCCCATACTTAACTGTAGTATCTTTAACATCTTTGAAGATAGCATCTTCGATGCGAGCAGATAATTCTACTACATCACCCGAACCTTCAGGAATTCCAGTGACCGACAATGCATTTACCAGCAGTTCTCGTGATTTAAGTCTTGCTACATCATCTGTTTGCCATGGGACATTACTAATTGAAGTGGTCAATTGAGATGCTTTTTGTTCAATCATTTTGCTCGCTTTATGACAATGAGTCTTTTTGATACAGTCCTCTTTCTGTGGTTGACTATTGCTATGATTAGTCGATGCTGTTGACTTATCGTCCTTGATCGAAGACATGGCTACGACAGGTTCAGTAACGAGTTTTTTCCACTTTTTCAATAGACTCTTGGTCATTGTGGACAGATTCTCATTGCTAGTAACTCGTCGTAGTTCATTGACGGTTTTTCCAATACCAGTTCTTTGCAAAGTCTTTAAAGTAATTTGTAATTCTTGAAAGCGAACAAGCAACTCTCGAGCAACAGATTCGTCCACTTCCGACTTATCAATCATTTTCTTTAACTTTCGATTAATCTTGACGATTTCTTCTTCCATCATGCTCTCTGGATCAATTTCTAAATTTTTGCAAGAAGGTTCGAATATTAGCTGTACCTAGAAAAACTATGTGTAAAACATGGATTCCATTTTATACTTACATAGAAAATCGACGGTGTGAAAATTCTTGTAATACACAACTGTAAAAGTACCATTGAAAAATATACCCACTGACGTCATCATGAGTAAAACGAGAAAATATATTCTTTACTATTCAGATGAGTATGAGTCATGTTGTTTGATTTACTTGTGCAATAACAAGTATGTGGCGAAAAAGACACATTATTTTCACACTATGGGGAGAACAAGAGAAAGCATGCAATCTATTCATCTCATAGAAAAAATTGGGTAGAATCATTTTTATTAGGAGAGTAGCATAAGGGGTTTGGCTATAGCTATTGACTCAATTCACATCCATACCAATCCACCTCATCCACATCCATAACCACACCCACACCCTCTAGCGTACTTGTGCTATTCCGATAAGCCGCCGTTTGTATGTGTATTGTTTTGTTTAGTCAGGTTGAAACAATAATTTTTTTAGACAGTAGACGATGAATTCCAAAAATTAAAAGATATCAAATAAGCTATAGTGAAATCTTTCAATGAATCAACGGTAAGTGAAGTTCGCAACTGATTCGAGTTTTGTTCAGAACAATTTGCCCAATCATATGTGACAAATATCAGGTGTTGTGTGCCAGATACAGTTCGATGAGCCCTATTGAATGGTATGTTGACATTTTCAGAAAAGATTAAAAACAACAAAATATAAATTTAAAAAATTATTTTTCATCATAGCGAAAAATAAAAGGAGCTCTATCTGATAGTGTCTATAACATTATGCCCAATAAAACCCATACAATAAAAGGTTCTACGAGATAGTTCATCTGACGATTCGTTCTGCAAACTGAGCCACATGCGAAACCTTGTGTTCGACTCAGTTTCATGTGCTCTGTCGATTGATATATATTTTCTAACTAGCAAGATGAAGTTTAAGATTAAAAGTTCTTCAAAACTTTATATATACGCCACCACGAAATGTGTTCTCCTAAAACTTACATTAAAAGATGTTCCATGGGCAAAGCTCACATTATTCGACGAATCTTGATTAGTTCTATTGATTGATATACAATTTATCCTAAATTGTGATACTTTAAAATAATATTTTCACCTTTCTCACTATATCAAATGATTTTCAAATTGAACTTAAACGATTGATTTACAAAATGTTTAACAGAGATGTAATACTAATGCACAAGAAACAAAATAATCAACAAAATCCAATAAAAAATAATGTAGAATCAAATGTTGTTGTTACTCATGCTATTACACTACTTGCTTGATTATCGAATAAAAATAAGTTTTACAGCAAAATTTCAGTTAAAACAGTATCATATGAAACTATTTCAACATATCTGAATGTGATGACAATTATTTTCAATATTTTCTATGTTTCTTTCATCCAGTTATCTCATAGGCAAAAGTTCCTTTCTGTATTATATTAGTTCAGATGCCGACAAATTCAAACTTAATGAGTTGATCTGTTTCCACAAGAACAGTTTGGTTCAGTCTTGCTCAAACAACAATGCGATAGAGCACTATGCCATTATTGTTTCCAGGAGAAGAGAGCCCACATCCAAGCAAAAAAAGTCATTTAAAAAGATAAATGTTAGACAAATACTTGATATTATGTCTTTACATAGCGCATGAAGTCAGTCTGGCCGGAAAAACTGTTCTGACCGCTGGCGCTCAAGTGACCCATGACTGTCGTAGTACCTTGAATCTTGTAGCCTTTCATTTCGAGAGACGTCTTGAAATAGTTGTAGGCTTTGAATATACAACTCCAGTTAGGATGGGGTGTGCACCTTCCTACATCAGCAAATGTGGTTAAAACAATATTGTATGCTTCCCCAATTTTGACGTAGATTCCATTGGAAGCACCAAAAACCAGAACGCGAATCGGTCGGTTCTCATTAATATATTCGAGTGCTTGCACAGAGTTGGAAATACTCATCGACAGTGACAAGATCAATTTTCAAAACAATCACACTTGCCACTACCAAAGTGAACAATGGTGCTGTAATCGTCATAATAGAAAAGTATTTCGACGAGACTTAGTATTTTAGAAGTTGTAGTTTTGTGCAGCTTTCCAACTTTGAAAACGATATTTGTAGTTGTAAAGAACGGAGTAAGCGCGTTATACGACATCATTGGGCTATTTGCACTCCGTCATTCCTTTTACGATTTTTAATTTTCTTGTATCTAAAACGGAACCAGCTGGAAACGAAGTTCGAGTGCGCCATTGCTCTTCGATGACGATATATATTGACACAAAGTTTTCTGAATATGACGATTTTAACGATGCACGCAATGACTTCTATTAGTAAAATGGAATTAGATGAGTAAATTGACTCTGAAAGGTGAGGGTAAAAGTCACGACAACATGTTTCCACCTTGTTACATGCTTCATTAAGTGACTTGTGACTCCGACACGTCTGAAACGAAGTAAACCTTCTTTAAAGTCACATTCGATTGTAAAACTCATTCTCCAAAGACAAGATAACTTGCTGGTGTGAGTGTGGGATGTAGAATCTGGATGTGGGTGTGTGTCGATTTTTTCTTTCTGCTACATTCAAACCCACACTCACATCCTTGCTACACACTCGAACTTAGTCATATCCATAGTCTACTCCACATCCACATGTACATCCCATCCTGTTAATTATACTTAGGGCATATCAAAAGTAGGGGCAGTAACACTTTAATACCGTATGGTAGGCTTATAGAAACTTTTTTTCCATATAGTCTGATAGAGAAAAAAAGGCTCTATCTTTCTATGCTATTTGATCATACTTCAACTAATATCATATTAATAAAATTTCGATAAGATCTGTTTTGTTATCATATGTGCTGGTTGTATTAATACTTATTTTAATAAAATACGAGTGAGTATTTTCTGAATGCCTTCTCATAAAAACAAGTTAGAGAAATGCGGTTTTCATCATTGGAAAGAGGAGATGAAGATGCATCGAATCATGTATTCCGCAATTTCCTGATCTGTTTTTTGTAAGGCTTTCAATTGACCTTTTCAAGAACAAACTTATCTAGTAAGTTGTTTCCAGTGAATTTTCAATTATCAAGTATTAATTCAAACCACTAATCGAAGATGTACAACGTGCGGAATGTTGAGACGAATACTATGTATTCTACTCGAGCTTCTAATACAATTTTCTAGCAAACTCTGAAAAAAGCTCACTTTTGTTCTTTTTCCTTTTTTTTCATAAAAAAAACATTTTTCAGACAGTTAGAAAATTTACTAAAATACTTCCGAATTCAATATTACAACAACCTGTAATAAACGATACTACGTATCTTCATCTCCTCTTTTCAACGGTGAAAACCACAGTTCTCTATCTTGTTTCTATCAAAAGTTATTCAAAAAATACTAGTATTCATGGAATCGTGACGCAAGCGAACAAAACAGATCTTATCGAAATTTTATTATTACGATATTAGTTGAAGTATGATCAAATAGCATAGAAAGATAGAGCTTTTTTTCTCGATCAGACTATATAGAAAGAAAGTTCTTTTAAGCCTACTATACGGTATTAAAGTGTCACTGCCCCTACTTTTGGTATGTCCTAAGTATTTATCAATAGGGTGGGTGGGTGTGGGTCTTCTCTTAAAATACACTTTCACACACACCCACATCCATGTCTATGTCCACCAGCTTATTTCGGATATCAATGTGAATATCAAAATCAACGAGTTAGTCTTACATTACAATTTCGAACAGCTGAATGGCGAACGATGTTCACTTTTGTTATGATGCTTATGGATGAAAATGCAAGTATACATTCATCGGAACAAATTCAATACATATAAATGCGTGATTGTCCAAAAAAAAATACAATTTCTACCTTCTCTATTCAATACAACCTAAAAATTTCAATCATACATATTATGTACGTATCGATGCCTACGATCAACTAAATATGATATATTATGGTAGTATGTACTATTCTATTCGATATTCATTCTTATCAGTTCATCGTCTTTCATTACGATTAGATATACCTATAAGAGAAGTTATAACTATATCAAATATTTGTCCATTGAAATGTATACATGGACAATGTCGATATTTTTTAAATTCCGATAAATATTTTTGTCAATGGTTGGATGGCTATTCTGGAATGTTATGTAAAGTTAATAATACTTGTGATTGTTCATCAGATTCGATCTGTATCGGAGTTGTTAAAAATCGATCGATATGTATTTGTCCTCATAAAAAATTTGGCCAACGTTGTTATTTAAAAAGTGCAGTGTGCATTCTGAATCCTTGTTTGAATAGAGGTCGATGTATTGTTGGCGATAAAAAATTTTCTGAAACTGAATATTATTGTCTTTGTCCAGAAGGTTTCATGGATTCTATATGTAAAAAAAAACAGAGTAGAATCGAACTTATTTTTGCAGAAACAATATCTATTTCACAATCAAGTCTTATTCATTTATTCTATATTTCATCCATACCTCGTCCATCTACGCAATTATATCTTGCTAATCCAACACGAGCAACTCTGATATCAAAAATTAAATATTACGAACATTCTACTTTTACTTATTATAGAGGAATATTTCATCTGATATTTGTCGAATTCAATGAACATCGTTATCTTGCTTTCCTTCAGCAGAATTCCACGCCAGCGACGAAAATTTCAGTAACAATTATTCCCGAACATCACTGTATATCAATTCCAGAATTATTCGATGATCATATTCAAGCTTTACTACGATGGCATCGAGCCAAATATTATCATGTTCCAGACATTGATCGACATGCAAATTGTTTCAAATTCGATTATAAATCAGTTTACAATTATTTAGGATCGAATTATTGTGAAAATGATGGTCAATTGTATCAAGATAATGATACTTGTCCAACATTGTCATCATGTTTTTGCAAAAAATGTTATTATGGTAGTCGATGTCAAATTACAACGAAAGGATTCTGTCTATCACTCAACGATATTCTTGGTTATAGTATTTAGCCTAATTTTTCTTTCTCGAAACAGCCAATTATAGTGAAACTATGTACAAGTGGAACGATATTGATGTTTATGATTGCCATTGTCAATAGTCACATTTCAAACAAAAGGCTCACTTCAAACAGGTTGTGGTCTTTATCTACTTGCATCATCAATCACATCTTTTCTCACAATGACATTATTTACAGCAAAATTTCTTTTACTTCTCCTTTCTCAAATGTCAATAATTACTAATTATTCTCTTCTTAAATCGAATTGTGTCTGTTTAGATATACTCATGGAATCATTTTTGACCATTGGAGATTGGTTAAATGCTTGTGTGAGTATTGAACGAACATTGACCATTCGACTCGGAGTTAAATTCAATAAAGCAAAGAGTAAACAAATCGCTAAAAAAATTATGTTTGAAATATATCTGTCAGTCTTTACAAGTTTTATTTATAATTCTATTCATCGTCGTTTACTTAAAGAAACAGAAGAACAACGAATATGGTGTGTAGTTCGTTATTCATCATTTGTAAGAACTTTTGCCACATTTAATAACGTTTTTCTTTTTCTTGTACCTCTTTCTATCAATCTCATTTCAACTGTATTGATAATTATCCTAATAGCTCAACAGAAATTGAAGACTCATAAACAACACTCCTATAAACAATATCTACGACAACAATTTTATAAACACAAACGTCGATTATTGAGCTCATTTCTTCTAGTTATTATTGCTCTGCCTCGTTTAATTATTTCACTTATTACCGATTGTATGAAATCTCCTCGAAATCATTGGCTATATATCTGTGGTTATTTTATTTCATTTATTCCACCATTATTTACATTCATACTTTTTGTTCTCCCATCGGAATTCTATCGAAAAGAGTTCAGTCAAGAAATTACTCGTATTAGAAAAAGAATTCAGACTGCATTTCAGCGTCAATAAGCATTACAACGAAAGATGAATTATCTTTTTGATTGCTTCATATGAAGATTCGTTTACAACTATCATGCTTTTCTTGTTGTGAACTTGTGTTGTGTTTACTTACAAATTTGTTTCAATAAAAAAAAGACAGATCTTTTGATGTTTGAATGTGGTTATCATACTTTCATCGGTGATGAACCGAGGGTTTAGTCTTGCAGTTGTTATCATTCAGAAAATATTGACTGATCTTAAATTAAAAATTTGCCAAGGCAACCTGATCAATTTTATGCACGATCGTATAGTATTGTGGGCTTCTGACTTGTAAACAGTCGATGTATAGAGAAAATTCATTGCAATAAATAGTTGTTTCCTATGTCTTACCTACACTAATAACTTCTATTCAATGCTATGATTAGACTCTGATGACTTTCTCTACTTCCTATTATTCGACGTCGAATAAAAGTTATTCGTGTTCATTTTCGTATCAATATTTAACGACAAGCACTTGGAATATTCCGATGAAACTGATTAAACTGACAATTTGCGGTCTGCATGCGAGAACCAACAGTATTTATTACTCTATAGCTTTGTCGATTTCAATTCCAAGAGAAATATAAGATACCGATCTTGGACTGACGGATCAATCGGAGCGACAAAAAGTATTTGATTAATCCCTTGCTTTTACTTTTAATACTTGGACTTTTTATTTGTTTCACATTCATTAAAATTACAATAGTCAGTACTTTTTAATTTTCTTAACTGGGCAGTAGCCTGTGATTTTCAACAGATGACTATCTCGCTATGTGACTGTAATATCTCTTACCATTAGTATGAACTATTACAAACAATGATTATAATATGTTTGATAAGCAATTCACATACTTAGAGTTCATTCGATTATGAGTTCGATGATTGATAAAATAAAAGATGAATAAAGATCGAATAGGAACTCTGTACTTCGTGATCTGCCTCGATCATATGATTTCTTCATCAAATATTAAATGTAAGTCTCAACGTGACTAATTGAATTAGAATAACTATTAAAAGTCAAATTCGTATTTCACTGCATGGTTAGTTGGCATTTTCGGCGGTAATGATCAAGTTAACGCTTAAAAGTCGAATGTCCCTCGTCAGAAACATTGCGACAGCTACCATAAAAAACATAATGAATCTGTTTACACAAAAACCATTATTTTCCAAAACTTTGGTCGCTTGATAGATCATAGAGAGTGTAGGGTGTGGATGCTTTGTTGAAGAAAGGAAGAACATCCACACCTACCCTGAAAGTGATCACATTTTGAAAACTCAATAAAAATGACGCAATGAAATTTTACTTGTTGCCAATAGCAGTGACTTTTCACTGACTGGTTTGAATTGCGGTCACAATTGATAAATAAATCATTGAACGTATGGACTCTTTCAAATAAAATTTGAATTAATTTAAGAGAGATGTCTTTAGTAATTTGTAAATGATCATCTGATTTATTATAATAATGATGATTTTCACATGTTACTCTCATTTGTTTCAAAAATAATCTTTAAATGAAGATGACTTGTGTGAAAATCAAAAACCTTTGACTTTTCCTTTAAACAGAAATATCGAAAAAAAAATAAATGTCAAGTTTTATCAGCTGTACTGTCTTTTTTGATTGAACTATAATACATTAATGACATGGGCGAGAAGAAGAAACGAGATACTTTTAAAGGTCAAATACATTCTGCTAAGCTCTATTGAATCCTAATAATCCTAATCAAGTCTTCTTAGATTTTGATAGAATCAGTTTTATTGCGATTTTTTCAAAGTGTCTGTAGAAATCTGAGTATTTTATCCTTCGCGCTAACTGCATGTGTAGCAAAAAAACTAAGCATATATCTCACGATTCAAATACTTCACTTATTTACAAAAACTCATAACAAGTATCTGAAAGTCCATGTGTTTACTTTTCCTCTACCTTCTATTCAAATTGGTCAGGTTTTGATTCATTTTTTGAAATCCTTTTTTTCTGGGGCATCGATTATAGATAGACTCAAAAATAAGTGACCGATCTATAATTCATTTATTTCTAAACGAAAGAATTCTTAATTTAAAAGGCAATATATTAATAAATAACTGATTATAGTAACTATCATGAATTCATGTGACGTTTTGCTCTACATATTCATGATTTTATAAGAAATGAATAATAAATTTCATTTGTCGTACTTTCTTTTCTTCTTGCGAATATGAACGTTCTTGATTTTTCGTTTAAATGAATTAGAGAGAAGAAATATATGATTTTCATTTTATCAAGATTTATGTACTTGTTACGCATCATCAATTATTATTAATAACATCAAATAACAAAAAGTAACTGATTCCAAAAACCTTCAGTGATATGAGAAAACATGAGATTATTATATTATTCTTACTTTAAAAAAAAATATTCTATACATAGAATTATTAATTTAATTTTACAATAGAAAGAAAATAAAAATAACTAGAAAGCATAACAGAAATGTAATTGGAGAGTACAAATATGCGCTTATGTCTCAAGAATGAATGCATACAAAAAGAAAGATTATATGTAACTATTTCTTTTTCGTCTGGGAGTCCTTCATAAAGAATGTTCAAGTAAAAATCGCACTTTTCTCTCTCTCGTCCATTTTTATCGACTCCTCGCCGTTGCTAGACGTCCAGTATTAAAAAAACAAATTGTCTAGAAAAAATCAGCTTATGTAAATATACCGCTTTCTTTTTATTAAATAAAAATTCATTCAATAAATAAAATGAATAAAAAAAAGACTAAAAATGCACATATCATAAAATATAACCTATTACAAAGTTTTTATTTTTTTTGAAATATATTGTATTCTAATGAGCAGAAAATAGTAAAAACAAAAAATGAAGTTCCATATAAATGATACTCAAAAATCTTCTATACCTATTGCACAAATAACTATTTGGTCATGTAACATAATGTTGAATTATTTCAACATCATATCTAAACTACTTCTCCAATACTTTTTTTTTTATTTATTTCATCGACGATTAGCACTTTTGGATCATTTCTCTTGAACTAGCTGCTCTGATTCATACGGTTGATAAGATAATCTGCTTAAAATCATAGAATGTGTTAGTATATACTTGAGTTCCACACTCCACTTCTTTTATCCGGATACCCTTTATGGAGAGTCTCTCTTTTTATTTCTCTTCATCTTTCGTTCTCATATTGTACTATTTATGTCTGCGTATTCAGTTCGAATACATATAGTACAATCCTACTGTCCTCTTTTCCTCTGTTTTGTGACTGATGATTTTTTTTTGTTATAATGAACCGAGAGTAAGCAAACAAGCTACATGCTTACTCTCCTCTTCAAATATATGTATGTCAGTATTTGACATGTTCGTAGCTGGATTTATAATCGAAGCTATTGAATATAGTCTCATGTTTTTTTTTATTATTAAGATTATCCATTAAATAATATAATTCAAATATGAATTATATAAAACATCCGTTTTATTCTACAACAGCATCATCATCTAATCTACGAGATCATCATCTAAATACTTCATCATCAATAACAAAAACAACATCATCAGTAAATGGTTGTGTTCGTTTTAATGTTTTAACATCGACAGCACAAACATTTGATGAACGTGAAAAATATCTTACTGCGTAATTATAATTTCATATTTAAATACTTTGAATATTTGTTGTTGTTGTTTTTTTTTATATCATAGTAAATATCCTCAACAACAAATGCAATTAATACGTAAACGATTAAAAATTGAATTTTGGCTTGATGATCAATTACGATTTCTTTATGATATTAAAGTAAATTCAAATAAAAACAAAAAAACGTATTACTCAATATCATACTTTTAGAATGATAGTTCACAAGAAGATCATGACCAATGTCCCGAAGATTTAATTGATTGTCTTTTAGACATGAACAATGAATTAGAACGACGTAGATTTCTTATCGTAAGACTTTTTTTTTTATTATTATCATTCAATCTAATCAACATGAATATTTACATATTATGTAGGAAAAATTGAGAAATGTCAAACAATCACAATCAATAGCAATGGTAAATATTTATACAATGATCAATCAATTATTTTCATATATTTCTCTTCTAGGAATTCATTGATGAATTATTACATCGTTTAAAAATGTTGTAACTTATACAAAATTTATTTTTCTTTCACTTATCTCTAATGCAAAAAAACAAAATAGAAATTAAACATTTTACACAAACAAAAAAAAAAAAGAACATCGATTAAGATCGTGACATTGATGAAAGTATAAGTTTATGTAATTTTTTATATGTTTCTTGTTGTTTATAAAGATATTTATCAATTTGATAAGTTATTTCATCGAAATCTTTTCGAATAATTAATCCATATTCTTGTTCGAGATCTTTTAATTGTTGTTGACTATAAAATAGGAAAAAAAAACAAAAGAACGATGTATTTCATAAGATAAATCATAAATATTCTTTTCAAACTATTAACATGTTGTTTTTCTTGTTAACATGTTAATCTAACATAGAAAAGTTAATCTTAATCTTTACTTTAGATGTTTAAGTAGCATTAATTTTACAAATAAATCTTCAAATATTCTATTTGTTTTTCAGTTTTGATTGTTATGAAATTCAAAAAAAAAGATATTTTTATACAAATAAGAGTACTGCTCAAACTGATATCCATTGCTTCAACTTCATGTGGACGTTTGAAACTGAGTGATAATCGTTTTACTGAATTTTAGGTGTTATGTACTGAAAAATAAAAGAAAAAACAATCGATGAGTCAGATGATTTATAAACTATGCGGCATGTTTTAACCGAAAAGAATTTTTAAGTATTTCTGTTTTTTTCAGTAAATATCTAAAAAATGCACTTGAAAATTCAATAAAACAATCATAACTCAATTTCAAAAGTCTATAGAAACGAATCATTTCTCATAAGAGAACTCAACAAAACATTTTTTTATCTACCTAGTTGATTGTAATGGTACAGTTGTAGTATTTGATTCTGATAAATTTTGATTTTGTGAATGATTAGAATATGGATTAGTTGTACTAGATATTGATTGATATGAAGTTGAAGATGAATGTTGTATTGTATCAATTCTTAGTTCAGGATAAGAAGATCTAAATGATTTTATATTATCTCGTTGTTGCCAATCATTCATATTTAATGACATTTGATTATATTCTAATTTAATTCCAACTTGTGAAGGTCGTAATGGTTGTTTAACTGCAAGTGATGTTCGACCAGCAAAATGATTTTGACCAGATGAAAATACTGATCGAACTGAATTAATTGAATCAAATTCAATATAAACATATTCAACACCATTACCAGATGAAACACATGTACAATTTAATATTCGTCCATATCGAGTAAAGGCCTTTTTTTTTGTTAATGAGACAAACAAAATAATGATCATTTCATAAAAGAAAAATTATGTTTTTATTTTTATTTTTTCTATTTGACTTACTTTTTTAACAATATTTCGATCAAGTTTAGAATTTGTATGAGCAATACATATTTTTCTATCTAATGTTAAACGTATATCATCATTAAAAGCTGCATCATATGAATGAATATCAAGACGAATACGACATATTGTATGATCAATTTTATTTGTTAAAAATATATTTATATCTGTATCAGATGAAAAACGTATAAAACGATAATCAATTAACCATTCATCAACAGCACGTGAACAATTATGATTTAATGATTCGATTTCTCCAAAACGTTGAAAATATTCACGTAATGTATTATCATCAATTGATTGAATATTACCAACATAGATTGTATTGGATGTATGAATATTCATCTAAAAAATTATTTATTTATTGAATAAATTAATAAAATTAAAAATTGAAGAAAAATTGAAGTTGAAATAATATGAATTTTTATTCGTTTTCTTTTTATGATTAATTGATTGGCTATTGAAAATCGAAGAAAATTTAAACAGTTGATTATCAAAGTTTTTGTATATCTGTCTGTCTGAAAGGACATTAATAGAATGATATATTTAAAGAAAACAGATGTCTCTAATATGCAATGTCTCATGATTTGAAGTTTTTACTATTTATGTCTTACATAAAAAACATACTTGTTAGAAGTGAATTATTTTATTATAAAGAAATTAATTAAGGATATGAAAAAGTCATATGAACAAATTCACATATATTTTCCAAGAAAGTATTGAATATAAGTTTTAAATCGAAGTTTGTAGTTTCTTCTTTCTCATTACAAACTTTAGCAATTGATCTAGTTCATTTGATTTATACACAGATAAAAATTTTTATTCAAGATGTCAATGATTGATCATGAATTCGCCATAATTGTCATATGATCAACATAAAAATCATGACTCGATCCATTTTATATATTTCAAACTTTTATCTTGTGTTATGTTTTAATTATATCAAATCTCTGCAGACAACGCTCTGTAATTATGTTTTATCATCTTCAAGTTTTGATCGTTAACATTGGAGAAATTCTGAGCGCATGGATCTTTGTTTTGAAACTAATTATAGAAATACAAGTGTATTCTTTTAAGCTTTTCATATCATCTTAGAGAATTTAACTTTAATTGAAATCTTGTTCGTCTAAGCAAACGCCGATCAAAAAAAAAACAGAAAGGATCTATTATTTATTTGCATAGTATTTTTTATTACTGTTTGTTTGTCTACCACTTAATCTGGCTCATCGATGATATTTAGAGTATGAATATATTATGTTGTTTAGTTTTATTAAGTTACGTTCCAACCAAAAAAGGAATGAAGGACTTTTTAACTGATAAATTCCTTGTAGTAGAATAAATGTTTTTTCTCGAAATTCGATGCTCGACAAAATTAATATGTTGATTTGCTTGTTCATAAAAAAACTTTCGAACATCATTTTCTAATGTTGACACAGAAACAAAAGTCATTCGTGCATATATTAGAATATGAATAAATGAGAATAAATATTCTGTCTACTTAAAAATCGCTATATAGTAAGTGCTATGTTGCCTGAATAGAAATTAAAATTGGAATTTATTTTTAAATAAAAGAATATTATTTCGTACTTAGAAACTTAATTAAAAATGACATCATCCACGGCAATATTTTAAAGTTTAATTACATTTCGCATAAATCGAGTTTAATCAGTAGAAGTTATATAGAATTAACAATGATAAATTCCTGAACATTTTCCTAATTTTTGAGAAAACACTAGGATGAATTCGATCCTAGTATGTGAAGTACAAGACACAGAAAAATTGATAGAAATAATCAAATAAAGCAAACTGTATAAGATCCACAAATCCAAAATGAGTCTTGATTAAAACTGTCGTTATCTATAGTAATTGTCATCAGTATATTTAACAAAACCGAAACATGTCTATTCTTTTTTTTAGAAATCTTCGGTGCAACTTTTATATGTACTATCTAGAAAACAATGTTGAGTTCTGAAGTGAGTGCATATAGTATGGCCTTATTCTATCATTCAATAATCAAATGAAGGATTATCTTCAAGAAAAACAATACTCATATTTTCGACAGCCATCAGTGTTGATTACAAAAATCCGGTAATAGTGATTGAGATTGATGGCGTTGCGATCATGTATAATTTCTTCACTGAAAATGCCGTTAAAAGCTTCAAGATACAATAATTTTCGTCAGAGAAAAATGCTACGCATTAAACGTGACCAATATACAGATCTTTACTCTCCTATTAAATTAAAAGATTTCAATATAAAAATATTCTAAATTTGATTGTTAGAAATAAAATACAGTTTTTATTAGTATCTATAGAGAGAATAGAGCTGTTGTATGGATATGATACTTTGTTGTGAATTTATTTCATCGAATTCTATATAATATTTTAACAGTATAGCATGAGAACTTCAATAAGAGGTTCATAGTTATTTAAATCAACTTATCGATCTATATTTATGAGAAACAATAAAAGATTCATTTAACATCTAAATTTAACACAATAATTCTATTTTACATCATTCGATTTTTTGCAGAAAACATAGATAGACTCTCATGCAGAAGTATATCTTAAGACATTTAAGATTCGAATTAGCATAATTCTTTCTTGAGAAATTATACTTCTCCGTACGATAATTATTTTTATAAGAACTTTCGGTTTTCTATTTTATCATTTAACACACAGCAATCACTTTTATATCTGCACTAAACCTAATATTCTAATGTACCATTATATAAAGAACATATCATAATTAACATGATGAATAAAAGGTTTGAAAAATGATTCATATGAAAAATCAATCATAAATCGATTAATAATATTGTTACTATCAAAAGAAGATAGCAAAGCACTCTATGTATCATGTTAACCTTTATAAAAAGATAACATATGTTACTATTAATAAAATTGTCAATATGTTCTACTCGCACACAAACAGATTTCATATGTATTATTTGTGTCATCAAAAATATATTTAATCGTTTCAACTAGATCAACTATTCGAGCTCTTGTAAGAACATTTTATTTTGATTCAATTAAAAATATTCGTAATAAAAGCTAAGATAAGAAACAATCACGATGATGCAGTTAAACAATGACAGCTGCTAGTCATATAAATCATAGCTAGTATCGAAGAGTAGAATATAATAAAACGATAAAAGATGTTGTTGTCTACATTAATTTTTGATATGACATTTTACTAAATCAACTCTAAGAAATCTGTACTGGACAAAAAAAAAACAATTTTTATGAAAAACTAGTTCTTGCAAATTCGACAGTCCTAAAAAGTTAGTTTCTTAAGAACAAATGCTGTCCAATTGTGAATGATTTTCCTTACAAAAAAGAGTCAATTTTTTTCAGAATTATTGAAATTGAGATAAATGTGTGGAAAATAGCGTGACGTCTGATCTTTCAAAAACAATCTAATTTTTTTACTTAGCATCTCATATTATGTTAAAGTTTTTGATGATTTGCGTCATCTTATGCTTGAACAATATGCTATTCCAGAATTCCCGAAGGAGATTGTTGTCAATCAATTGCTTTTTTTCCTTTTTGTTTGAGAGAACATGTGAAGGTATAATGCTTGTTTTTTTGAATTAAGCTTTCTTTTATTATTATATAAACACGCACTTCTATAAATAGATGATAATTTCTTAAGAGTTTTTCAAGGCATTGAACTTGTCGCTCTTTTCTTCGCCGCATAAAATAAAACATAAAAGTTTAAAAAAAAAAGGTACCACATTTTAACATGTGTTTTCAAATACAAAACAAACAAAAAAAAAATTATAGAATTTTCAGGATAGTTGCTATGATGATTTATACCAAGTTTAAAAATCACATAGCTCAAAGACTGATGGTTATTATCGGCAAGCAATTTTGCACTTTTCGTATCGCGTGATTTACTTTTTTTCTTATATCGGATTAATGAAAGAGTCCAATCAATGCTCATAATATAATACGCACTTTTGATCTAAAGTCTTCTCTTAGTCTATATTACGCATAAAAATAGGAGCATATGATTTAAAGAATATACAAAACAAAAATTTTGGCTTAAAATATGTCACAATGAACTATAGCTTTTCATAATTGATCTTTATTAATCTAGCAAATACCAGCTGATCTGTGAGTAGCATATCAAAAAGATATTCATATCTCATTACTAACTGTAATACAATGCAGCTGGTGTGATGTTTCACAATATGTTGTTGTTATCGGTTCTCCCCCTTCTTTTGTCTCTTTATATTTATAAATATATATATATAAATATGGGTGCGTTTGCACTTCCGCTCGATGTGTTTATTCTAGACAGAAAAAAAACTCACTTAAACTAATAAATGTTGTGTATATATTTAGAAACACAGAGAGCCTAATTAAAGATGAAAGCGAAATTGACGATAAAATATAGTTAGTGGACATGTCTACATTCAACATCACATTGTAGTCGTGACTAAATTTTAAGACAAATGAAACATGATTAGTTTTTATGCGGTTTCCAAGAGATCTACGAATTTTTTTAAGAAAACAAAAAAAAACTCGAAACTAAACTGTTTGACAAAACATAAATCTTATGAGAAAATTGTTCATAACTGAATTGTTTGCTCGATTTTTTTATCTGCAAGATGATTTTAATACATTGTTCGAAAAGTAATTTCATGCTCGTTTACTGTTCTAGTAGATTGATTCTTATTTCTATATTTATTCATCTGGAAACAATAGACTAACTATATATGTATGCTTAGTATAGCGATATCAATATTAAATGACTTTCTACAATGATCTGCTAGTAGAGAATAGACAATTACGGATTTCCATTTCCTATTGATTACTACTTTTTATAAATAGAATGATTTATAATAAATACATGTAGGTGTTTTTCATTCTATTTTATAGTATATAATCCATACTTAAATATAATATGCATTCAAGAATTTTTATTTACCTTCATTGTTCTTTTTTCTGAGAAATATTAACAAAAAAGATTTCAATATTATTATTTTTTTTATACTAGATTAAAGAAAAAGCCCGACTACCTAAGAAATATATTTATACTAATAAATATCTCATGTTTGTTTTTTTTGTAAGTCGTGAGGAAAAAAAATCACATTCTTCCATTCTATTTAATAGATTTTAATCACATCCCTGTAGAATAAGATTATTTATTATCTTTTTTTTGTTTTACGAAAAATTTTCCTATTCAATCGCAGAATATACTTTTTCTCGTTATAAATGAGCGATAATATTATGAATTTTATTAACTTTCAAACTGTATTTTTCTATCTACGACAAATAATAAATTTCTTTTGTATGCGCTATCAGTACGACTAGCCCTTTTGCTTATTCTATAGAGCCTTGCCCGCTGAACCCTATTCATCTCTTTGGAATTAGATCGCACGCAATGCTAGCTAGCTACCACTGGAAAAAAAAACGAGAGAAAAAGGAAGAAAAAAATTCTCGTATACATTTTCTCCTTTTCTTACAGAAAAAAAATGAGAAACTATCATCGTTCGACACAATGCAATTATTTGCTCGTACTCTTTTGCTTATATAAGGCATTCCTCGAAGGAAAAAAAGAAAAAGCTCTATATAGCCGATCTAACGGCAAAAGTTAGTTTTGAACTGAAACTATGTCATCAATAATTCATGCACTTACTGGACGTACTGATCATCCCGAAAAGAAATCCAATTCGTCTACTGTTCATAAAGTCGTCTATGAAGATGTTCAGATTAAATCGGTTGTTAGTAGTCAAACACAATCGAAAGCAATTTCAACTCATTCCAATAGTAAAGTTAATGCATTAATGGCTAAATTAGGTATAAAATCAATATTGATTTATAAAAGAAAAAAAGAACAAGAGTAAATTCTTCATTATCAAATTTTTAAGGTTCAACACATTCACAAATTGATGAATATTGTCGACATCGTACTGAAGAAATATCAGAAGCTACTAAATGTAGTATTGATAAAGTTATTCATTTAATACAAACACAACAACAACAATTACTTGACGATGCTCAAAAAGAAAGTAATAAAATTGAAGAAGAATATAAAAATAAACTTATGTTGTAAGTGAAAAAAAGAAAATCTATTTTTAATTTTTAAAAAATTGTTTTATTTTCAAATTAAAGATGTCTAAATGAACTTGATCAAGATAAAGCAACAAAATTAGTTGAACTTGAAAAAGATTTAAATTTTCGTCAAGAACAAGTTCTTGAATCAGCACGTAAACGTATTGATTCAATTAATGAAGAAGCAAATCGATTAAAAATGGTACAAAAAAACTTCCTGACTTCATTGATCATACCTTTCTTTTATTCTACTCTTTATAGAATGTTCTTAAAGAAGCACAAGCTAAAACGAATTCAAAAATTGAAGAAATTACTGAAAAAGTTGTTCAGGCATGTTGATTAATTTTATTATTTTCAAACAAATTTTTAATGCTATTTTATTTTAGCTCGAAGCTGAAGATGCAAGTCGCCGCTTAACAAGTACAACAAAGACAATTATCACAACACGATCACAAGCAGAAGGTCATCCAACAAAACATAATTGACTATATTTTATCGTCTTTATTTTTGAACAAAGAAAAAAAAATGAACAATTGTATTATATATACATAATGTTTATAAAATATTCTATGTTTGTATTGCCTCGTTTCGCATAAATAAACATCATTTGTAATATCATCATGATCAATATTTTTTTACTTTCATTATTATTCCTATTATCAAGTTCAAATTCCAGATGTTGATTTCCATCGTCACAATCATCTAATAAATGATTAATCAAAATTTGTGCACATGTCGTTTTTACGACGATCTGAATGATGGTAGATTTGTTTGTTTTTCTTGTCTTAGAGATATATCCGATTATGAGGGCGTAGAAACGTCTGTTGGTAATATATAACTAGAAAGAATTTTAGAAACTAATGCAGTAACCTTTTACAATGTCTTCTTCCGATTTCACTGAAGTTTTGCCGTAGTATCTATAAGTTACTCCGTAAGATCAATTTAGTCATATATCAGTTTGAATAATGACAAACACATATTTATCGTTCTAAAGTGAAACACTTAGCAAAGAATTAATCAAACTTTTTTATATTAGTTTATTCTAACTATATGATATTGAACAATCGAACAAATATATGTAGAAAATTAGCGATTGAGAACCTATGCATTTCATAGCTATTCCAAGTTGATGAGAAACATTTATATATTAAGCTTGAAAGTATTTCACGAGTATTACTTTTCATTACGGAAAACACTATTTACTTGTTGTTTATCATTTCAACTAATCGACTGCTCTGCATCATTATCGTCACTGTTTTTATTTTAGCGAACCATGCATCCGAGTTTGAACAGACGCTCAGCTCCTTCATGAAAGTAAATGTAAACGGTGCCAATGTACTGTAACACTAATGATATTGGTAAAAATACGGAAGTGAGCAGTCAGAATGCTGTATATATTTGTGTGCAATATACACATGCTGATTTTATTGTTGAATGAAAAAACGAAATCTTTATTTATGATTACATCTTTTTCAAAAAAAAGCAAGTATATCTATATTCATATAAATGCTTTTGAAGAAAAGATTTTGATTAAATTATTCTGCACTTTTTTCACGTTGAAAATTTCATGAAACTAAATTCAACTAACGGAATAAAATATTGAATCAATGGATAATCCTTTCGATTGATAAATCACAACGTTTAACAAACTAC
>CAJNOP010000578.1:120095-133517 GCA_905250075.1 Rotaria sp. Silwood1 | reverse complement strand
GTTTTTCTTGAGAGAAGTTGTTTTTCGAAATCGAGTGAATCAAAAAATGAAACATAAAACAGAAAATGAGATCAATCAAGATTGATTTGATAATGATCAAAATAATCTTTGAACATTTTTAGTTGATCAATGTCAAACGTTTCAAGTAAATTCTTTGTCAACATGCGATAAGATTCGACAATTGATGGATGATGAACTGTCAAAGCAAAATTGTACACAATTGGTTGTCGTTCATTTGGATCATTTCGACATGTTGAGCAATGAGGTAATTCAACTAAATCATTTAGATTTGTATAAAATTCACGTTTGATCGGATTAGCTGATAAACATTCACGACATGGAATCTAAAATCATCAAATTGAAAGAATTTTTTGAAGTTTAATTCAATGAAACAAATGAAATTCTTTGAGAAATTTCATGAAAAGATAATTTCTACTTTGAAACATACATATTCACCACCAAAATGAATAGCTGAATATTCAACAAAAGTCCATTGATTTCCATTTCGATCGATTGTTGAACTTATTTTGAAACCATCGAACAGAACGGGTCCTCCAGATGATCCATTTAAAAGACATTCATTTGATAAAATACATTGATTTTCAATAGTAAAAATTTTTTTAGAATCTTCAATCCATAATTGATGATTATCATCTAATTTAAATGGAGCAAGAATTCGACCATAACTAACTGTACCTATTCAAGAAAACAATTTCACAATAATGTTCAATGAGTTTTCGAATGAAGAATTTCATTTAACTTGAGAATCAAAAGGAAATGAGAACACTTTAATCAATGAAATGATCTCGTCTTTAGTTTTATTCTCAAATACTACTCGTCTAACTTTCTCATTTCTATCATGGAACTTTTCAACAAAGATAGATTTCTTGATAAAAATCATTATCGATATAACAGAAACGAGTTGAAACGAGACAAGTTCAATTGATACTTATCAATCTTTGTCAAACACACTTGAAAAGGAAGAACATTTTTCTTTTAATCATTCTATCATTGATCAAAAATATTTGACCAATTTCAAAATTGACTGTCGATTGGATTTTCACCAAAAAAAAAAAGTCACTGAGAACTGAACTGAATCAATGCTCAATCGACATCAAATTCGAGTCAGAATCAACTAATTGACAATTATCGTCGCTCGAAATTTCGTTCTCACGATTTCTCAATTATCCAGAAGGACATTCTTAAAATTTTGTTTCAAATTCAATTCAAACATTGACAGAAAATGGAACAACAATAAGTCAAAAATTGATACAAAACTTAATTCAACAGAATCGATCAATGGTAGAAACCTATTTTGATCAATTCTGCATATGATTAAAGGAAACAACTTACGTTTACCAAAACCACCGATGAGATTTTCCACAATCGGAAATATAGTTGTTAAAGAATTCCGATATCGAGTGGGAGATATATCTTCTTGTCGCATTCCTAAAACAAAATCAATTGTTGATCAATTCACAGTCAACTTCGAATCAATGATTACAATAAAAAAATGTTCTTTTTTTTATTCAAGATTTTTTGTAAAGAAGAACTTTTTGTTGTTTTTTTCAAATAAAATCTTTGAATTGATCTTAACTTCAGTAGTTCTTCTAGACTATGAATAT
Source organism: Rotaria sp. Silwood1 (assembly GCA_905250075.1). Lineage (NCBI taxonomy): Eukaryota > Metazoa > Rotifera > Eurotatoria > Philodinida > Philodinidae > Rotaria > Rotaria sp. Silwood1. Next base: position 131,892 of record CAJNOP010000578.1, on the reverse strand, counting down.
CTCTCACCTTCTAAACCTGGGAAACTGATAGTTGCTATTGCTTGACCAATTTGACCAACACGCATTGATGGAACAAATAAAACATGAGATTCAAGATGATGCATCAATGAGACCACACAATAATCTGGATAATCAAAATCATTTTGAACACCGAGAAGAGGATCCATTCTGATATGTTTGTTAAAGGCTTCAGAATTATCTGTACCATTATATTCATATTTTGATACTGTTGGATAAAATTTCTTCCATTGAGAACCTTCATCAGTATAATAAGATTTGATGATATCGAATGATGATTCAATATTAAATTCATCGATAAACATAGGAATTCTATGTCGAGGAGGATTGAGAACAAGTTGTGCCACATGATAACTGCTAGCTACACAAGTGGGTCCTACTCTATAACATGTTCCATTACTTTTACCTGATATACATCGAGCAACACCCTTTACTGCCTCCACCAGATTAATAGCATTTTCAGTGAAAAAAACCTTTCCATCTTCAGAAATAAATGGAGATTTCAAAGCTTCGAGAAGATTTTCAACATTTATTTCATTTGGTAATAGAAGAATATCAAATGTTATATCAGAATTATCATCATTACTGGATAAGCAAGGTGCATTGAGAGCTGATGCAGATATATGATGACGTCCATGAAGACATATCACATCTGGTCGTTCGCGTATGAAACGCATTATTGAAATAAAATCAATAATATTTTTTTTGCACAATATTTCTTCTGAAATAAACAACATAGAAATGAGAAAAAGTTAAAGTTTTATTCGTAAGAAAATATCAACTTCATCGACAAAATTTTCCAAATTCATTTCATAGGATTATGTATTGTATTTGATTCGACTATGATATGTTTGTTTGTTTGTTTTTTAAGTCGATTATAGACATTCTTCTCTAACAGTAACTACTTTTTCATTGAACAGATGTGTGTTCTATTGCATCGTTTTACAACAATTATTGGTAGATGTCTCTCATTTATACTTTACTTATAGTTGTCTAAGACCTTGTTCAATAATTTTCACGAATGTTAAATTGAATACTGAAAGTCAATTGTTGAATTCGATTAACATTTCGATTAGCCTATCAATGTATTGCTTTTTCAATTTCATTTGATATCACTCTCTTTCAAGAACTTCAGATAAAATCAATAGGCAATGATAACGGCAATTTTCTGTGAAAATCGACAGACAAGTTAGGAGAGTCGTTTCTGAAGTAAAATATTCAATATGGAGAGTGAGACCATTGACGAGTATTAATTCTCTTTCGATGTTAGTAAAATTTGTATTATTAATTAAGGTCCAATTCGACCTATAATTCCTAGATTCCTCTTTGTCTGTCATTCTATATTTCTTTCATATTTTGATCGATTTTCCATTTCTTTCTTATAAGTTCATAGAATCTTTCAAAACTCTAAAAACTATAGGAAAATTGATTAAAATATATCGAAGATATAGGACATATTAGAGAATATAGGAATTATAGAATGCACAAAATATAGGATTGATCGGACTCTAGCTTATTAATTTTCCAGTAGTGTCAAACTTGAAAGTTGAATTCAACTATTCAACTATTAGTTCAACTATTCAATTATTGAATAGTTGAAGTTTCAACTATTCAACTATTCAACTATTTAATAATTGAATAATTGAAGTTTCAACTATTCAACTATTCAACTATTCAATAATTGAATAATTGAAGTTTCAACTATTCAACTATTCAAAGTATATGATGGTCTCCATGGTTCTCTGTCACGGTCTATGATGGTCTCTAGGGTTCTCTGCCACGGTCTATGGTGATCTCCGAGGTTCTCTGTCGTGGTCTGTGATGGTCTCTAGGGTTCTCTGTCACGGTCTATGGTGGGTCCGGAGGTTCTCTGTCACAGTCTCTGATGGTCTCCTGGATTCTCTGTCACAGTCTGTAATGGTGTCTAGGGTTCTCTGTCACGGTCTGTGATGATTTCTAGGGCTCTGTGTCACGGTCTGTAATGGTCTCCGATAGGGCTGTCAGCGTTCCCCGTTCCTGAGCGTTCCGTTCCTAGGAACGGGAACGCTTGTCAAAATCGCATTTCCGCACTTTATTTCGACATGGTGGGGTTTCTAGACATCTCCACTTTTCTTTTTATGTTTGAGTGTTCAGCGTTCCCCGTTCCTGGGAACGGGGAACGCCACCCCGTTCTCGTTCCTAGGAACGGGGAACGCAATATACATTTCTTTCACTTTTAAAAGCTTTTCGAATTCAACGAAGAAAAAGAAAATTTCATAAAAATCATGAATTTTTATAAAGTTTGACCAAAAGTAATGGAGGTTAAGGAATCTAAATCTGCAATCAGTTTCTGAAAATTTTGAGTTTGATTTCTCTTGTTAAGGAATGGGTATGTTTGAAAAATAATAGTTTTTGTAAATTTTGATTAGAGGTAATTGAGGTCTAGAAATTTGAAGCAGTAATCAGTTTCTCAAAATTTTGAGTTTACTTTTTCTTACTAAAAATATCTCTTTTTAGTAAAAAAAATTGAGTTTTTAAAGAAAAAGAAGTTTTTGCGAAAGAAAGATCGTTTATGAAATTCTTGTTATAACATTGTCGTTATAATTTCCTTTAGTACTGTTTTGCCATAGCGCTTTTTACTATTAACTATTCATTGCAATATTTTGTGTGATGCTGTTATAATGCTGGTTCGTGATTTGTTCCCTAGCAAATTATTGAATGCTAATAAAAAACTTCGACTTATCTTTTGGTGTGGAAATGAAAGAGACCCATTAAAACATATTTTGTGTTCTTATCCTAGCAGTGCTTCAAATTAACGAAGAAAAAATTTAAGTTATTGAACAGTAGTTTCCATAAAACTATTATTTAGCTTAACTGACTATAAAGAGGTTCTACAGATATAAAATCTCTTCATTTCGTTTAATCGTGATATTAAGTATAGAGAAAGCTTAATTATCAGATAAACTCAGTGCCTGATTCAAAGAGAGATATCTTTCATGATAAAAGCAACTTTGATGCAAATTAAAGATTTGGGTCGTAAAAGCTTCGTAGCGAAAACGTCAAAATAAAGCGATCGATGCTGAAGATGTCGACAGTTTAGAGTCGAAAGTAAAATTGTCGAAGCTTAAATGCAGAAACTAAAAAATATTAAGGGCACACTATATGAGCGTGCACGAATGTAGGCAATTATGAATACGATTGTATGCGAGTGTACTGGCGAAAGTTTGGATGTGAACGAGAAAGTGGGTGATTGTGTGGATTAGTGTTGGTGAAGGGAGATATAGGCAGCTAAGGATGAGTGGTGGCGTAGCTAACGAATGTGGGTGCTGATGTATCTTTTTTCTAAAGCTATACTAACATTTCCATTGAGGCAGAAAACTTCGCAACAAACAGTTTTAGAAACTCGAATGAACACGTACAATCGATAGTATAACTATCTCATTATAGTATCTAATCTCCTCAATAGTTTGCCTTTAATCGTGGCAAGAAAAAAGTTACTATTGTGTAACGAGAAGATTATTGAAGGTTAATAAAATGATGTTTCAAGTCTTTTGCTTGTCTTTCAAGTGTTGCTTGGTCAATGTAATAAGCGCTCTATTTGAGCTGACTTATGTAAGTTTTAATCTTCTGAAAAAGTAGATATTCAGAATTCTCCAGCTCAGTTTTCAACATTTTCATTTTTCTTTTACTCAATCTCATACTTTCCACATTTCTGAAAAATTCAAGATTTTACCATTTGCGTATGCAAAGATATATACAAAATAAATAATATTGATAATATCTTTGGGATATTCAATATACACTCAGGATGAAATTCGTAAAAGTTTCTCAAATATTAAGTCTCCTCAAGCATTCTTCTTCATTCTTTTATGGGAGGCTTGAGTCTTTCGGATACTAATGGCTTGGCTGTCTATAGCGCTATCCAGCATCTAGCTGAACACAATCTCGTTCAAAGAGTTTCCACTTACTAAATATAAGATCAGAACGAGATTCCTAAAATCTTTACAAATATCTGAGCCTCCCAAAACTCTCGTTCCTTTTTTTTAGGGTCGGCTCAAGTCTCCCCAAGCCTAATGGCTCCGCCGCTTCTGACTTTACTCAATAATAAGTCATATTTTTACAATTGCACTTTCCTCAAATTCTAAGATTATTGTTTCTTTATCATTTCAAAATCTTTCTAAAGTCAAGCAGACAAGATAACAAAACTTTTTATGATAAATATAAAAATACCACGGCATCATAAACATTTTCAATGCGTTGACTATTCCTCTGCATAAAAGAGTCTCTAGTAGTAATGTGTTAAAGTGTTTCAAAAAAAAATACAATCATATGTGCCTGCGATCTAACATCAAAATGAATATTACTTTCAGAAAAAACCAAACATCACCTTTCTCAAATCGCGTTCTCTAATCAAACACGAGATTACGATGAGATCTCTAAATTTTTTTCAAGTATCTGAGCCTCCCCAGGTATAAGGGCTTCGCCGCCTCTGCGACGAATTAGAATATTAATTATCATATGTTATTGGTGTTTCTAAGTAGCAACACCAAGCACATTTCTTAATTTAGCTTTATTTGTTTAGTGTGTTGGATCATATATATATATTGACCTTTCTCAGATGAAACAAATAGAGAATGTAAAAATAAATATGTTATGTTTATGTTCATGTTCATGTATCGAATTGAATGATCTAACCGATGCAATTCTTTTGCTTATATTTGAAAAATTGGACAATTTTGATATACTTTATTCATTGCATGGTGTTAATAAACGATTGAATAAAATAATACGTGATCCATTATTCACAAGTAGTCTAAACTTTGTCAAATGGTCATCGAAGAAATTTCTTAATAAATTTTCTTCGAATATCATATTTAATCGATATTGTTTACAAATTTTACCTGATATATCTATGAAAATCAAATGGCTTTACATTGAATCATCATCTGCGAAACATATTCTACGTGCTGCAGATTATTCGAACTTATATGGACTTGCCCTATATAATATGAAAGAAAAAACAGCTAGACGTCTTTTTACTGGTAAGAATATCTCAATAGAATTTTTTTTTGAATTGTAAACAAATGAAAAAACACCTTAAAGTAAATACGAATATTTTCCTGAAATTATTAATATACTTAAATAGGTGATTGAATATATGAAAGAATTTTCTCTAATTTATATTTCAATATAAACTTATCAGTGACGGATCTAGTTTTTTTATGATGTGAAGCGATTCGTTGTCACTAGGATAGAGCCCATCGGATCCAAGAATTTTTAGATCCGGACCCTGGCGGATATGGGTCCAGGTTGGACCCAATGGGCCCCTAGACTAGAGGCACTTCAGTGGAGGGGGCTAGGCACGGTTATAATCATGGAACATAGTATCAGATTATTTTTAAGACTTTTCTGCTGAGAAAAAGCGAAAATTTTTTTTTTGGGCTAGTAGCAATCGTCCCATCACCCTCTCTCCCTAATCCGCCACCGAAACTTCGAATAATTTATAGAAATTTTGATTTCTGATTGTATATTTGTGTATTTAGATAAAAATCTTTCATGTGGTATTTTTAAAAAGCAAATAACAAGACTTATTATAACAATTGATCAAAAGAAAAAAGATCTATTTACAAAAGTGAAAATCTGCAGTTGTATTTTTTCTATATTTATCAATTTAACACATTTAACATTTTCTGAATCATCATTTGAAAATATTGTTCGATTATTAATTGATGTACCATTTCGAAGTTTCTCTTCTTCAAGTCTTTTGGCATTAAATATCAAGGTTCAAAGTTTCTCACAATGTCTTTATATTCTTGATGGTCGTTTCAGTCAACTGCAAACACTCTATGTTGATTTGGCTAAAGTTCTTTTAATAGATCTACCTGAAAATAAAGTTTGTTTATTTAAAAGAAAATAAATTTCATATTTGTTTTTTTTGCTTTATTATTCTAGGTAAAAATTGCAAATCTAAAGTGTTTTGTTCTCTCATGTCCTTGGGAAATATCATGGTATGAAGAATTAATTCTATCACTTGTTTATCGAATGACAAATTTAGAAAAACTTGGTTTATATCTTACGTTCTATGCTAAAGATAGATTTATTGATGGAAATCATATAAAGACAAATATATTGTCACATATGCCTCAACTAAATATATTTACATATCATATTCATTCACTTATGTTTATTAATAATCAAATAAATTTACCATCAAAAGAAGATATTCAACATCCATTCATAGATTTTAAGGATACTAAAATAATATCTTATGTTGATTATTTTCTTGAAAAACAACTAGGTTAATGTCATGTTTATTCATATCCATCTGAAATGCAATATTATCAAAATCTAACAAATAATTTTCCAGGTGGATTATATCAATATGTTCGTTTAATATCATTATATGATGAACATCCTTTTGAACATGAATTTTTTATTAAAATTTCTCAATCATTTCCATTTTTGAAAAGTTTAACATTGATTAATAATCAATCACAAATATATAAACAATCTTATAAATCAATAAATAATGATTATAATTTATTAATTGTTAAATATAATCATCTTATTACACTTGATATTTCAAAAGTTCATGAAGATTATATAGAAGAATTTTTATTTAATAGAAAAACATATTTTCATAATAATATTTTTCTTCATATAAATAATAAATCATTAGAAAGAGTAACACACAATTTTACACGAGATGATACACGAATTAATTGTGCCAAAATAAATGAAATTATTTTAGTTGGAGATAAAACTTATTCGAAATCTTTGCGAGATTATTTTCCTATTGCAATAATACATTGATTATTATTTTATTCAAAGATGAAATATTTTTGAAATATATCTATCAATAGAAATAAGTGTATGTCATCTTCTATGAAAAGTTCTTATCTGTCAAATAGTTTTCTTTCTTAATTTAATAAATATATATATTCAAATAATACAAAACATTTAAGTGTCAACAAATAAAGGCGACTATAAGGGTTTGACTACACAATCGAATATATGTAGATTTGTAGAGGAAGACTTACTCTATCTACTAGGACATATTTTATCAAATTCTCTTATGTTGAGTAGAAGAAACTGTTATTGACAAGAATGAATTCTACAGTTCTTTAAGTTGGTGCTTCTGTATCAATACTTAAATATTCTAAAATCAAGACAAAATCTAATTCAATCATATGTATACTGTTCGAGATTTCACATTATCTACTTTTATAATCAATGTTATTCTTTTCTGTATTGAAGTTTTAATATAATCAATAATAGTTTCAAAACAATAATGCTATATAGTTTTCATTATCTCATTTGATAATTAACACTAAATTGTAAAGATTTCTCTGCTTTTCAAACTAACATGTAGAATATTTTCAATAATATTTTGAAATATTTAAATGTATATAAATAAATGAAATATTTGATGACTAATTAAAGATTTATTTTTAATATAATTAAATCAATTAATATTTTATGAAAAAAGTAAAAACAAATAAATTAAATAAGAATTTTTTTCTAGTTATATTTATTAAATATTTTCAAAAATAAATCGTTTAAATAGAAAAAATTTCGATAAAAATTTTAATTGATGAAAATTCAAGATGATTAAATAAAAAAATTTAATAAATCACAGCTAATTTATTTGTTAAAGATTATTGATAATATTATTATTTCTATAGTATTATTCAGAATTTATTTATTTTAATTTAAACAATTATATTCATAAGAATATTAGAAAATCTGTTATTTAGATAAAAAAAAAATTTTTTTTCTATATATGAATATAATCAAATATATTTTATCATTTATTTTTATTTTATTTTAAAAAAGATAATATTTATATTAAAGAATATTTTCAAATTTTTCATCTTCATTTTCGATTTTCTGTTTTCTTATTATAATTATAAAAATAAAAAATTTCACTTGGTTAAGATTTTCTTCGTTTGATAATAAAGATTGACAATTTTCAAATAAAATATAAAAGTATAAATTTAGTTTTTGTTTTTATCTATGAAAATTCTATAACGATATTTTCATTTTAACGAAAGCAAAGAGAAAATCGATAAGAAAATATTTCTACTAATTATCTTTATTTTTCCTAAGTTTAATTTATATATTTATAAAGAATAAATTAATTTTTTTCCAAATGTTTTTCTAAGACATGTTTATTAAATTGATTAATCGAATTAGATTGATATTTAACTGTATATAAATCTATAACATTCATTTGTAAAAATTTTCAACAAAATCAAAGAAAAGAAAAAAAGAAACACATCAAAGTGAATCTGAAGAAAAATCTCTCATATTAAATAAACAAAGAAATGTTGGAAATTTTTTGTAAAATTAAGAAAATATTTCGATAAGATTTGACAAATTTTATGATTATCTGTGATCGATGTTTAACATTGATAAATAATATATAAAAAGGATATTTACATTCATTTTATATATAAATGAAATGATTGATTACTAATTGAATATCAAACACTTGGAATATTCAATATATTTAAATAATTAAATAATTAACATTAGAAAACATTAATCAAAATAATTCTTAAATAAAAACAAATGTTAGTGGCATAAATGATTATGAATTGACTATCGAACAAATATTCTAATAAACAATTGAAAATATTTGAAATCAATATTATAAATATCAAACGAATCTTTAGAATAAATACGAATAAAAAAAGTTTTTGTTTCGACTGTCAAAGTTCAAAAATATTTCGAAGGAAATTTTTCAGTGATTCATATGCTAAAGTTTATTCGGAATTTTTTAAATATTTATTTGATAGAATTATTGATAAAGAATTCTATAGAAAAAACTTCGAAAAATGAAGAATTTTTTTCAAATAGAACAGATTTATATTTAATATTGACTAATTTAATCATAAATCGATCTTTATTATTTTATTATTTTTTGATTGTTGAAATCGATCATTCGATTAATTTAGTTTATAAATTGTAGATACATATTATTTTATATCTTTCAAATTAAAATTAATATATTTATTCTAAATCATCAATCGAAATAAAAATCCAATTTTTATCAATTTTCAATAATTTTATTTTATTTTATTTTTTTTGATTGTAAAGATAATTTATCATCTCACTGTTAAGAGAAATCAAAGAATTTTATCGATTTTCAAATATATTTTTATTATAAGAAGAATATTTTATTGTTAAATATATTCGATGAAAAACTGATGATGAATATATTCTATCGTTTATTTATCAAATTTATTAAATATTCAAACAAAAAAAAACATAGAATCATTTAAAAAATAAATTCCTGAAACTGATCAGTCAAATATTCATTTTCTACTATTTATAATATATATCGTTGATATGTATATGAATATATATTTAGATAAATTCATATTCGTTTATATTTGATTTTAATTATCGAATAAAATTAATCATTAATAGCAAAAACATAATAATAAGAAGAAACAATTAGTTCTATTGAAAAATATTTTAAATTCTTATTCTTTTTCATTGATTGATCAAAATAAAACTTTAAATTCGATAAAAAATTGATTGATGAGCCTTGTTTACCTAAATATTTTTTAATTGATATTATATTTAATCTATAGAATTTTTAGATACAAAAATAATATTTATAAAATTATTATTGTTTTATATATGAAATAAATGCGGACACTTCGGATTTAAATCCGAGAGTTATGTGAACTTCAATAAGTCAATCATACGAATCAGTCATCCCAGAATAGAACTTCGAACCGAATTAATTTCAAAATTAAACTCTGCACATTGATTTACTCTAAGGCCGAATTCACACCGACTAACTCAAAGTGAATTAAAACAGAATTAACGAATAAGTCATCTCAAAAAGACGATTTAAGTCGGAATAGACCAATCGTGTCGCTCATTTTGTTTTATCTTTTTTTTTCAGTGTGAATTCGGCCTAAGAAAGACGTTATTCATAGAACTTCATTTCTATTGATCACTGATTAACCAATTGTATTTCGATGAAAGTCGAGTACAGATTCGAGTTCTTCATATCTGAAAACCTCGAAGTATCATCAGTGTGGTCGGAAGATAAAGTTCTATTTGTGGATCACAATTAGATCGTCGACCAAAATATAACCTAGTTCGCTTTAATTATCATTGTCATAGGTAAGTCAACCTTCTTGTTTCTTTATGTTTTATATATCATTTTGTAGTTCTTGAAATTCTCTATCGAACGGTATATAATAGTTGGGGTTTTAATTGACTATGATAGGAAAAATCTTTTAAGAAAGTCGCGATGGTTCCATTTTTCCATAGAAAGCTATAGGAAAAATGGGTATTTTTACAATAACTCAGGAACCGCTCGGCCGATCCTTCTCATCTTCTTCTCTCGACCGAAATATTGTCAAGACTAAGCTGTGTAGAAAATTTCATCGCAATCTGACTCTCCTTTCGAAAGTTATTGTGTAAACGGCCGGACGGACACACTGACCGATTCTAGAGTGTACTCACTTTTTGAGTACATCATACAAAGGAGGTCACTTAAAGAGGGCGTAGTAAACTTAGTGTTGTTATTAGATAGCATGCGTAACATTACCAGTTGATGAGTTAAGACAACACTTTTTTAATACTTATTTGAACGATTACGTTGACGTAATATTCGAAAAAGACCTCGCTTATTGACCAATTTCAAATCTTGAGTGTGCGATTGATTCTGTTTTTGACTAAAAAATTAATTATAAGAAATTATTTTCTGATTAAATGAATTCTCTCGTCTAAAGATTGTGGAATATACAGAATATCTGAGATATTTGAGAAATACAACACAATCTATACATTGATGATTACTTTAAATCTTTGTCAACTATGAACAAAATTTGTATTGTAAGAATATTAGCTGAAAATTGTAACAAATTTAATATTGAATCCTCAGATTCAATCAATATGAACAAACCGTGAAATTGTCTAATGTGAAAGATCCTATACTTTGCAATATTTATTTCTATAATCAAATAAGAATTTGTAGATTTTTTTCTTTTCCCAAAAATTACTAAATCGAACTATAGGTTATTGTCAGATTTGTAGATGAACGAAAAAGTAGTATCTACGCTCTTTGATATATCTTGTTTAATAAGTAAATTGTTTTTCTTCTGAAAAGGGTTATGTTCAACTTTAGACGTCTTTAATTTCGTAATGATCGTAGGAAATCCTCTTTTTATTATAGAACATTTAAATATTGTTTATTGAATAAATATATGTGACACTAGATTGATATGAAAGAATTCTTTCGGTAAATGTCATTTGTTTGAAAAAAATGACCATGTTTTTGAAAATATGTTAAGATATTTCTTATTTTCTAAATAAATTATTGAAGCTTTATATATATATTTGAAAGATTTGTTTTCTATTTAATCAACAATAACAAAAGAAGAAACTTTTCTTTCGAAGAAAATGATAAACAATATAAAAATAAACATAAAAATCTTTCTATGGATCTTGTCAACGGATTTAATTTTTTTTTTATTTTTTAAAATTGATGTAAATTTGAAAATCCATTGAGACAACAAATAAAAAATGATACTGGAATAGTAAAAAAATTCTCATATAAAAGATAAATAATCTATGAAAAAAATTTTATTTTACAACGTTGAAAAATAGCTAAAGAACGAGTTATTATTGAAACTAACCATGGTGTTCACATTAAACTTAATCCAATACGTATTATTGATAAAAAGAATTTTAACAAAAGTATATACCATTGAAAGATTTATTAATACTTATGATAATTCATCTAATGATTTAAAATTATAATAAGTCCGAA